>SKCR01045082.1:0-89134 GCA_019454045.1 Zanthoxylum bungeanum
GTCCAGGTACTAATCATATGGACTTTCGCCATTTATAAGTCAAAGTAAATAATATTACAAAACGGCAAAAGGCAATTTCATTATCACATAGTTAATTTTGTACAATAATACAATATCATTTACAAACAGTGACGCTATGGGACATAATGTCTAACATGGCGTACACAGAACCGGTTACAGTCCTAGACGACCTCAACTAAAGTATATCGATTGTCGTAAGCATTATCGATGTAAGTCTCAGGTTAAGACTATACACACCTACCTTGATTTCGGCCTCCTATAGACACATATTCATAATACCAATGGGATTCCGAGGGGTCTATCCAGAGCGAAGCTGTTTCCCGTACCATCGGTGAAACACGACCTCCTATCGCACTTGCATAAGTATCCAACACTTATATATATGAGAACTATGCCGTTGTGCCCTCACAACGCACACAAGTGCAATACTAGCCTATTCCGCATTATCGATGTCCAGTCTCGATAATACTCCGGCTAGGGATATTTAATGATTAATCCTTCGGGGACTGATACTGTCTCATATCATTCTCAGTCCAGGAACTAATCATAGGGACCTCTCTTCATTTATATATCTAAGGTGATCTAATCACAAATGATGAGAGTGCAATTTCCTTGTCACATAGTTAATTTGCTACAACAACACAATGATCTGTGCAAATAGTGACGCTATGGGTCATATTATCCAACAGTGTCCTACACCAACATATCCGGGGATCTCATGGGTCGCTTCCCGAAGATTCACCGATGACGTATGACTCACACTTTTAATTAATCTGGGATTAATTAGATGAGAGAGAAAATTAATCTGGGATTAATTGCGGAGATATTTTATCTAGGATAAAATATCATTTAAAGAGAGATAACGATTAATTTGGAATTAATCGGTAAATTAATATATTTGATAAATTAAACAAAATTGGATTTCGACACGGAATTGAAATTAGATTTTAATTCGGGCGAACGAGTTAATTTAGAATTAATTCGTTAGCGATGTGAATAGTGATTTCGCTAGGCTTAATCATTTAATTGCATCACAACGGAAATTTAGTTAATTTGGAATTAGCGAACCTGAGCCCGAGATTGTTTGCGAGCGCATTCGCATTTCGTATTCGAGTGCGGCACGTAATTCAAATCAAGCATCAAATCGCTAGTCGCATCAAGCGTCAAATCATTTGTCACTTTGAGTGATGTGACTTGACAACTTGAATGATGTGAATAATGATGGATTGGTTGTTGGCATTAATGTTTGACTTTTTGAAAGCAAATAAATTGCTAAATTTATTTGGAAAATTAATAAAGGTATTAGATACACCTTTTCCAAATCCATCACAACTCTTATTCTCTCATCTCTTCTCTCATTTTCGCCCAAGGGGCTACTGCATTTCTTCTTCTGGTATGGCAGTGAATGATGAGTGGTAAATCTATCACTATTTCCCACTCATTTAACTTAATATTTTGTATAGTTTCTTGAGTTTTGTGAATATTTTGATGTGTTTTGTGTTATTTTGTAGATAAATAAAGTTTCAGGACATTCTGGAGGTGATTTGGGCCAAAACAGTGAAAATTAGACGAAAAGGGCATTTTGGTAATTTCCCGCGTCGCGACGCCTAACGTGCACCAAGTCATGCTAATGTGCGCCGGGTCAACGGATCAAAATTTGAGAAGTTTGACTTTGCTAACGTGCGCCGTGCCACGTGTCACCATCACAGCCGATCTGCTAACGTGCACCGTGCCACGTGTCATCATTATACGGTGCCGACAAATACTATTTCCATGTGTGCCACGTGTCATCCTACATGTCGCCACGTCATCCGGTCAATGAGTCAACTCTACCACGCGTCTTGCCACGTCATCATCCACGTCAGCAGGTCAACCGAGTCAACATGCCACATCATCATCAGCCAATCACGTCGTGACACGTGTCGCAATCCTACGTTGCCGACAATTGATCTCAGCCGCCTTGCCATGTCAGCGCCATGTCATCGCCACGTCAGCATAATAATTGAGCTCTAAGCCACCTCGCCACGTGCCGCCTTATCTTCTTATCCGAATTGCCACGTGTCAAAGCCTTAGCAAGCCACGTCGACAGAAGCTGGCGTAGCGACGCCAAAGGCCTTGGCGTCGTGACGCTGAAGGCTTACCGGGGCCTATAAATTCAGCTCGAAATTTCAGTTTTAGTAGTACCACTCTCTCCCTTCTCTTTGATCTAAAGAGAGAGTTTCTCTCTCTAGTTTCTTTTAGTTTTTAGTTTTTTTATTTTTAGTTTTGTAAATAATTTTAATTACGTTTTGTAATAATAGTAATTTAATTTTTACTTTTTACTTTTTCAGTTTTTACTATTCACCATGAGGAGGTAACTTCCCCAGCTAGGGTGAAAGGTAATTCTTTTACTATTGCTATTTAGATTAATCTCCCTTAAAAATAATATATTCACTATTTAAAATTTGACTTAAAAAGGATACCGCTATATTGGTGGGTTGGTAATTTAATTTTAATCTGGTTTAAACCTGACTAATCAAGGATACCGCCAGATTGGTCGGTTGGTAATTTAATTTTGGTTCCGCCTTTATGGCTGGTTTATGGACAAATATTACCGCCTTAATGGCTGGTTGGACTTAATTTGACTTAATCAGGATACCGCCAGATTGGTCGGTTTTGTAATATTATCACAAGTTTATATATTATTTTATGGGTGATATCTAAATTAGTAGTAGTAAAAGTAATTCATTTTACCTTAGTATTTTATTTTATTGTAATTTACTTTTCAGATTTTACTTTATGTCTTTTACTTTTCAGCATTTTTACTTTATGTCTTTTACTTTTTTACTAGCCCTAGTTATGTGTTAGTTATCTGGGGTTGTGATGACTTTTAATATCATCGGTTTATAAGGGGTTAGATTATAGTTTGGATATTATAAAGATTTATTTATTGAGTCTTAATCTTAATGCTTTTTCATTAACTGGCCATTAATAAAATTGATCTGATAAATCTAAAATGAACTAGACATAGGGATTTTAGGTTTCAGCCTTAGACTCAATAGCCCACGATCTTCCTTGAGGATAGATAACCCTTTAATAGATTTCCTTACAGGATAGGAATATACCTGTCGGGCGGGGGTAGCCTTTATTGGAACTTAATCTTAATGAATCCAGATAATTTGGTTGACTTAGACATATGGTTCAATTAGGTTAAACTGGGTATTTGTGTCTGACCATCGACAGAGGCTTACACATAATTTAGTGTTCTAGGTTATTAAATCAATACATTATCCTACTTTAAGATAAGCACTTCATCTTTAAAATGATATTAAAAGAAATCACAACCGTAGATCTTTGTGTCTTTTGTTATTTTCCTTAGTATTTTCTTTTTGTCTTTTTATTTATTAATTTATTTTGCAAAACCACATTCAACCAATCAAACAATCATTCTCTTCTCCATTTAATTAGATATTTGTAAATAAATAGATTCAATAATTAATAACAACAGTAGGAATTAAGTCCTCGTGGGATCGATATTTTTATACTACTTGAACGATACGTGCTCTTGCGTTATACGTGTGTGTTTACGCCGGTCAAGTTTTTGGCCCCGTTGCCGGGGACTTATTTTTCTTGAGTTATTAATTTTGAAGCTATCTAACTTACTTGTATCTAATTTTCTTTATTTTTATCTGTAATTTTTATATCTATCTTTTGTTTTCAGGTGATTGAAAAATAGAACATTATTGGGTGATTGAGAGATCACGAGCCTTACAAGAAGATACACCCCACATCTGGGAGCAACAGTCCGGTTTTCTGAGGCCTGTTGTCCAGCCCAATGACTATCACTGGATGCAAGAACCAAGCAATTTTACTATATTTGCTCATCAGAACGAAAATGGGGGGATGTGTGATTTGTGATGGTAACCACCCGAGTGATCAATGCATATACTTTTCAGAGTGGCAGAATTATCAGAATCATTCAAGGTACAAAGAACCGTCATATTTTCCATCTCATCCACCATCTACCTATGATATTCATCAACAACCAGAACTATCAGTGGAAGATCAGTTGCTTCACATACTCAAAGATTGGTTCGAGAAATGGGAAGCTCAATTTGATGCACAAATTCAGAGTCAAGCAGCGTCTATACAAAGAATGACAGATCAAGTTAGACAATTAACAGAGAACCTGAATCACATATCTCACGGAGCAAATTCAAATAATACTGAAGAAGCCTTTCAATATCCTGAGATTCATCATGACATCATAACAGAGGACGAGGCTGAACAATATCAAGAATCTGAGGTATCAATTCAGGAGCCTGAACCAACAAAGTCTCAATTTGATTTTTATTATTCTTCTGACTCTGACGAGGATGAAGAAGCTGAGCTATTTGTACCAACTGCACCAACAAGGGAAGATGAAACTTTACATCCTCAAAATGAACATCTTGGAGCTTCCATTGCGCAAATGTTTGAAGAAGATCTACCTGAGCCAATCATTTCACTCAGATCTGAGGATGAATACCTAATGTCAGACACATATTTACATCTTCACGTTGATACTTCGGGAGCATGCATTTCACATATGACAAATGAAGAATTAAATACTGAGATCCTAAAATACATCTGTAAAGAAAATGTGGAGCAAGAAATAGAGCAAAGGGAGGAGCAAATGTCTGACCTTAATAAAGATCCAGAGCATTCAGGAGAAACATCGATGTATCGGGGAGTACAAATCAAAGATATCAACCAGAAACTTGACAGAATGGAACTTCCATTCCAAGTCAAGCATCGACCTCCTGATTTTCTTTCTTTCTTTACAGGAATCACTGGAGCGACAAAGATTAAAAAGGTGGCACAAGCACTGAATGAGACAAAATTCTTTTTGTCACTTTACCGTTGGAAGAGACCCTTCAAAAGCAACGCTCATGGGATTGTCTTTAATCAGACATCCGAAATGACATTGAAACCTCCTTGACAGATAGATTTCAGTCACGTCTGGCTGAAGACGAAAAATTTAGCGCTAGCAGGGAGGCAACCCATGCAATTTGTTGTAATTTTTGTTTTCATATTTTATGTATACATGTTGTAGAGTTTTTAATTTTGTGTGGTATTTTTGTAGGGAAAAGCACAAATGGAGCATTTTAAGACAGAAAGAATGGTGTTTGGCAATGAGAAAGAAGAGAGCTAATTCATTTGCGATGGCTGAGTAAAGAATGAATTCTTAAGACGCATCCTAATGAATTTATACTAAGCGAATGGCGTATTGCGTACACAATTCTGTTGCCTTAATTATTGCTTTGATTTGCTTTTCTGTTGTAATTATCTTTATTTTCGTAGACAGGATCATGACTTTTTGACCTTTCACGATTCATTTTGTTGTTTAGCAAACAAACGTCCTCTGGAAGATACTAGTGCTATTATTACTCACCCTTTTTCAGGTACTATAAATTCAGCCCGTCATTTCACTTTTGAAGGCATCCAGAGTTAAGAAAGAAATACATAAAACATGGAGGCCACTTCAAGAAGACGAGTTGAAAACATCTGTGTGTTTTGCGGTAGTAGTGTTGGTACTAAACCACAATACGTAGAAGCAGCACAGGAATTGGGTCGAGTCTTAGCTGCAAGGAATATGCACTTAATATATGGCGGAGGAAATCTTGGACTTATGGGGATCGTTTCAAAGGCTGTACAGGAAGAAGGCATTCACGTTTTGGGAATCATCCCAAAACCCTTGGCAGAAGCAAATCTTATTGAACCATCAAACGGAGAGGAACTGATCATGCCAGGTATGTCTGAATGACTGGTAGAAAGGATTAACCGTGCTGATGCTTTTATCGCTTTGCCAGGTGGCTTGGGTACATTGGAGGAAATTTTTATTGTGCTATCTTGGGCGAACCTGAACATACACCAGAAACCAATTAGACTGCTCAACGTTGATGGATTTTATGATTTTCTTTGTGTGTTTCTTGATGATGCTCGAAGAAATGGGTTCGTGTCAAAACCTTTAAAAGAACTCATCTTTACTGCCAGAACTGCTCCAGATCTAATAGACCAACTCATAGCCTATGAACCACGAGTTGACCCTATTCTTTCAAAGATAAATTGGTATGAGGACGATCGTGGTAAGAGGCGTCGGATTAATCTGGATCTTAACCTTTAAATTCCTGTAGATTTTCAGCTAACCAGGTATTATTTTCTAAACTCTTCTTCTACTGTTTAAGACATTGGGGACAATGTCTCATTTAGGTTTGGGGGTGATTAGTACCTTGTTTTTAGTTTGTGTGTTATTTTTATTTTTAGTCCAAAATTTTTCGAAAAATTAAAAAAAAATTGAAAAATTTTCAAAAATTACAAAAATATTTTGCGTTTTTGTGTTTTGACTAAAAATGTGAAATTGGTGATAGATAGCTGAGTAAGGAGTTCCCACTTCTGATACGTATCTCAAACCATTTATTTTGGAACAAGTTAATTTTTGTTTATTTCATTTTGAATTATTTAATTTGTAAATTCTCCATAAAATGGACTAAAATGGATCTTCATATACTCAGTTGACAGGTATTATCAACATGCATAGTAACATACGGACATGAGCTGTAATTGAAAAGTTTGTAATATTCAGTGCTCTAGTTTAATTGGAGGAAGCATCTCAAAAAGTAATGGAGTAAAAAAAAATTATAAATATCCGAGATCCGAGTTATTAAGTTTGTAAGGGTGTTTTAACACCTAGTGCCATAAAGCCAACTGGTTTGGGAGTCACTGGCCCAAAGCTCGCTACATGGATCAAAGATGCTGTAAAAATATATATATCTGAAGTCTGAGTAATTAAGTCCGTAGGGGTGTCTTAACACCTGGTGCCCTAAAGCCAACTGGTTTGGGAGCCACCGACCCAAAACTCGCTACATAGACGGAAGGTATTGTATATAAATAAAAAAATAGAAAAGAAAAATAAAAAAAATCAGAAAAATCCGAAAAATTATTCCATTGCTACAAAAAGATGTGAAATCTGATAGAATTTTAGGACAAAAATATTACTCTCTTATCAACTGCACTTATGACTGTTGTGGGCAAAAATGAGTTGATTAATATTTTGTTGGCTGTGTATATGGAGAATGGTAAATATAATCGAAGAATTTACTTATTCGGTAATTTAGAATGAAACAAAACAACTAGTAACTTGGAATAGAAGTTTCACCTGATTAGTCACTAACATATTTATTCTCTTTTCGCTTGTCTTTTTGCTTTTGTGTGCATTAGTTTTACTACCTTTTTACTTTTGTAAAATATCTGTGGGTATCATTGTTGTAAACCCTCACGAGACTACAACTCGTCCACTAGGGACACCTAGGGGTTTAAAGGCTTATTGCATAGGCTAAATGCAACTGTGATCCCTACGAAAGTGGCTTAGTTAATTTATTTATGTTATTTTATATTATGTTTTGCTCGAGGACTAGCAAAATGTTAGGTTTGGGGGTGTGATGAGTGGTAAATCTATCATTATTTCTCACTCATTTAACTTAATATTTTGTATAGTTTCTTGAGTTTTGTGAATATTTTGATGTGTTTTGTGTTATTTTGTAGATAAATAAAGTTTCAGGACATTCTGGAGGTGATTTGGGCAAAAACAATGAAAATTGGATGAAAAGGGCATTTTGGTAATTTCCTGCGTCGCGACGCCCAAACCATTGGCGTCGCAACGCCTAACGTGCACCAAGTCATGCTAATATGCGTCGGGTCAACGGGTCAGAATTTGAGAAGTTTAACTTTGCTAACGTGCGCCGTGCCACGTGTCACCTGTTGGGGTTGGTGCTCAGAGCGCCAATCCGGACCGTATTTATGTCTGATTCATGAATACGAACAGCCCCTTATTCCATAATATTACTTATTTATGGTTGCACCTCTTGTTCTTATATACGTATTCGATCTGATTATGATTAGATTGAAACTAAATGTGGTTTAGTGATATGTATATATTAGACAAAGGCCCGATAATATATAATGCAGTACACAGTTACAAAGTTAGTTTGTAATTGACATTAGGAAGTGTCACTGCTATATGTATATTATCAACATAGTTCCTGGTCAAGATTTGCTAACACGGGTCGGTTAGTCAAATCCGTTGAGACCAGTACATGTCGTATATCGAGACTTGGTCCGATGGTTTATCCCAATGAACCATGAGTCTAGGGAGACTCGTATAGACGTGTAGGTGTTTATAGTGGATAAACACTAAACGGCTCACCGAAGATTCTTAATGGATGGTACACCAACGTCAGTAAGAATCTTCTCGGGTTGAGTAGCATAGTGGTCCTTCGACTTGAGACACCACTGTGGATGTATGAGACATCCTCCACACTTAGATGGCAGTCACGTCACCGATCTATTTAGATCAGACCTCCGCCTATTCGTTGGGTGTGGATCGATCCTTAGGATATCCTGTGTGTGTCAAGATAGGATCCGTCAGTTCTGTGTACAGAGAATATGTAGTCCATATATTATTAGCAGTCTGTTAAATCTGTGGCCACAGTATACATCGGAAGTAAGTTCCGAATGTTATTTAAAGATTGCTAATAGATACGTCGACGAGATAATACCTATAGAGATTTGACGTTCACATCTATATCTCTGGGATTATCCGGATACCTGTGACGGAGGGATTATACGTATGCAATGACCTCGACCTGTATGATTCAGCTAGTTTATCCGTGATCGTCATAATCTACGGGTGGATAGATTATGCACATGAAATTGGATTTCGTGACGGATATACCTGAATCTAGAGAGTCTCAATAATGAAACATACTCATAGAGCACTAGAGCAACATTTATGAATAATGATGATTATTTATAAATCGTTTAATCGTTAAACGAAAAATACATGCGAACGGGCCGAACCATCATTTCCTAATTAATATGTATTTGTATTTAATATATGATATTATTAAATACACATTAATAAATAGTCAAATAAAGGTATTTGACATATATCATCAATATATGTATTTGAGATATTTAAAGTAAATATAATACATATATTTGAGATATTTGTATTTAATTAATTATTTAATTATTTAATTGTTAAATGATTAATATAATTAAAATATAAATATCTTACCAAATGATAAAGTTAGGAAATGATTATAAGTGTAAATGTTTGACTTTACAATAAATAAAAAGGTTTTCAAATTGATTTTGACTTCTTAAGATATTTGTTCAAAATTGTTTGAAAAATGAAAATATCTTTTTTCTTTATTTCTTGTTAAATTCGGCCATGACCTTAGAAATATAAGAGTTATATTTTTTGGTTGCCTTTGTTGACTTAATTAAATATCTAATAAAGTGTTATTAAGATATTTATGCAAGTTGATAAGATAAAAGGTGAAATGAAATTGAAATTAATTAACTTGTATTTGGCTAGGTGAATTTCGGCCAAGGCAATTGTTGTCCAAGTATATATTGTTTTTCATTTCATTTTATTGTTAACCTAATACACTTTAAAGAAAACTCCATTAAAGTAAGCAAAGGATGCTAGAGAGAAAAGAAAGGAAAAATCAAGAAAAGCTTGGAAAATAGTAAGTATTTCCAACCTTCCATTAGAGAGTAATTTGTTCCTCTTGTTGTGGGCAATATCTTGTGATGTTCTTGAGTTTTTCTATTCTTTATTCTTTGTGTTTTTTATGGATAAAAGTTTGGTGAAAGTGTAGAGCATGTTTGATGAAGGAAGCTTATGGCTATTGTAGTAATAAGTGTTCTTTTGTGGTTTTGGAAACCCTGTTGCTAATCTAGAGTTTTTGACCCACTCTTAGATGACCTAGATTTGATCTTGAGTTGTTTCATTGTGTTGAGACTTTGATTGGATGGAAGAAACATGATTGAAGTATTGGATTTAACCAATTTGGTCTAATTTGTCCAATTTGAAGAAATTGAAAAATTAGGGTTCTTGAACAATTCCAAATTTGGGGATTTTCATATATGTTGTGTATTTGGATGTTTATATGATGCATAAAAAGTTTCATGTTGATTGGATTACATCTTGATGTGTTTTGAAGCATGAAATGACAAAGTGCACAAAAGGCACACCTTGGAGGTGCATTCGGCCTTGATGAAGAAAATGGGATTTTTGGTGCTTTTGCTATTTTGATGTTTTGAACATGCTAAGTTCATCTTAGAAATGATTTAGAATCATTCAAAATTGATTAGATCAATTTCGGACTAAAATGGACAAAATACCAATGTAAGGGCATTTCGGTAAATTCACTTGAATATGATTCATTTGAATTTTATTTCATAATTTGATTATTGGAATATTAAATAAATATATTTATTTTATTAATTCGAGAAAAATTTTTGAAATCGGAAAGTTTGATTTTCCACCGCTTCCGCTGCGTTACCAGATTCTGCCCCTAAAACCCCTACAAAATGGTATCAGAGCGAGTCTGATTCTAGGCCTCCATAAATGATTAGCTTATTTTATTCAATGTTTAATCATGTTTTCTTGACTTTATACATGCATGTTATAATCTAATTTGATTAGATTTATGGTGTATGACACTTAATAGAATATCCCCGCTAAATAAAGTTTTAAAGTAACTAGTATTTGGAATACTTGTTTCTTGGTTCGTCTTGTCAATACGGTTTATAAATATCTTTTCGTTGACTACATCCGAGACCGTGCCTCTGCTGTGAGGGTGTAGCTGATAGAAATTTATTTATGCCGAATGTATATTAAATACTAGATAAATTCAAGTGAAAGCGGAATCTTGAACGTGCCCTAGCTGTCAGGGTTACGCAAGTAACTTGAGTTTATCATTGACGAGTTTAACCTTGGTACGTCTCCTTGTGGGCCTGCCTTCGCAGCGACAATGAGAAACGGCCAGGACCGGAACCTTGGAGTCACTAGTGAGTGATTGACAATTAGTTGTCTACCTGTGAATATACGTCGGCGAGACCGTGCCTCTGCTGTGAATCGAAATATATTCATGGGGTCCTCTTCCCATTATGGAATTCGATTTAATTATTGAATTCTCGTCTTTCCGTTGGGGATTACGGCATTACGTAAAAATAGTGGGAGGCACTGCTATTTTAAATATTCCATAACTTAGGCAGTGTATGTTATTATGGAATTGCCGCTTGTTTGTTTCCTTATTCTATTGTTATATAGAATTAAACTTTTATTTCTGACACATATTTTGATATGTTATCTGACTGGACTCTTGGTTGCAGTTATTCTAGAATAGGTTCTAGATACTAATAGACTAGGATATTATTAGATTAGTCTAAACCATCGGGAACTGTTGTTCCGATTTTCTTGAAAAATAAAGATGGTTAATGACTTAGTTTCTAAGTCATGATAGATAATCTAGATAGATATCCCCTTTAGGATATAATACTTTAGAGACTATAGTTTCTTATGCAGTAAGAATTGACTTGAATTAGTTCATGTCTCGAGATTCTTGACTGGCATTTAGAAAGCCCTATTAGGTATTTATTTATCTAGTAATGACATTTCTAAGCTTTAATTACCTTTAGAGGTAATGTGTCTGACACAATTTGCTAATCAGTTATTTACAATTGTTGTGAATAGTTGAATGCAAATAGTAAAGATAAAGAAAGGAGATGCGTATATTTGTGTATAGAAAATATCAATTTTCACAATACTACAACTATAGGTATTGGATACCAGATCTCTCATCTAGTTATTTGAAATATTGGTTAACGATTGTTTTGATATTTGATATCGGAACTTGCGACTATTGGATAGTCACTTGTTCTTTATAAATAATTGTTACATATTTTATAATAACTAGTAGTGTCATTGACGTAGAGATAAACATTAAGAAAAATTATTCGGTAAAGTAAATAATTTAGAACGGTTGCTTTATGAGTTATTCACTTAAACATTGGATGCTTGTTCCGTATGGTAAATGAAGGTTTGATACTAGATCACACCACATATCCTTATCCATTTAATGAATATTGTATTCAGGAAGGTGATTAAGTTCTCATTTAACCAATGATTGTCATTGGACCACCAAATTTATTTAAACTGATACATTTGATGTATGTAGTTTAATAAATAATAAATTGCTTAAGGTAGTTTTCTTTATTTCGTAACTTAGTTGATGAATTGTCATAACTTAGTTACGAGTTTCTGAAGGAACACATATTGAAAGTCTTGAAAGTATCAAGAACTTTCAATCTGTTCTGATGAAACGAAGATTGAACATTTTTGACTTGTTCAAATATATTCAATCTGAAGTATTTTGAAAACTTGATCCTTAAAATTCATTACATGTCTTTGAACTGTTCAAAGATCTTTGATACGATCAAACATTTGAATTTAAAGCAATTAGTTCTAAGGTTATTCAGTGAATATGATTCATATTCAATATTTCTTCCACGATTCCATCTTGATGGAATTGAGTAGTGGGAGCATCGGATCTTTATGATTTGATTCGTTTGATATTGAATGTTACCGAATTAGTTTCAATACTCTTGGGGTTATGCTCCAGTAACATTAATTCATCTCTTTAATTATGTTCCATTAATTCTACAGTTACATATATGATATGTATAGGTAGAAAATCCGAATCTTGAAAAGTTAAGATTTGAATGTTTCTTTTATATAATAGTTATATAATGGAAATTACTTACACCTTGGAGGTATAAGTAAAAGTTTATCGTTTATTCTGTTTAATAGAATATTGTATTCTATTTAATAGAATATCTTTCCTACGATCCTAAGTAATAAAATTGTTTTATTACTTGGTGTGTAACATCTGATGTTAATTATTGTAGAAAAGACTTGACTTATTGAAGTCAAATGTGAGAATGATAAATTATAAATGGAACTACGTAATTAATAAGATGAAACAACCATTATACATCTTCCGTACAAGTCCAATAGGATAACAGAATCATTCACGAGTATTTGATACTTAATGGTTCCGTTTGTTTTCTTACTGAAGAAAAATTATCCTATAACTTATAATGGAAGCGATATTTGATATCGATTCTGGAAGTTCACCATTGAACCATAGATCTAAGATTGTTCATAGCTTACTACGATCAAGTTTTGAACTTGATTAAGCTTTCATTATGAATTAGTTCATGATATGTGCTAATTGTTTGCGCAGCGAAAGCATTGTGAGCTTATTAAAGGTTTGACCTTTACAGTATGACAGTGAGAAAAAAGTTATACTCAGCATCTATTGTAGATTCTGAGAAAACTTATCTCTAGTCACACTAAATGAACAATTAAAGATATATTGGTTAATGTTGATAATAAACTGTATATTTTAGCTAAAGAATGCAAAGTGGCGTTTTTGGATGACTTATTCAGATAAAGATCAGTTGTGATTTCCTTATTTGAAGAGTTCATTCTGAAATGGCCTTAGAGTTTGTGTTCTGCTGAGATCGCAGTTTAGTGTGCTAGCTTATAGAGCCTATTGTAGACTCAGATAAGTCTTCCGAAAATCCGTGTTCTCTATTTTTGATATCGTCAGATTGTCTGATCTTGTCAAAGTATAGAGAATACATATGTGATTAGAAGGGTTAGTGGGAGCGTACATATTACTTTCTAGTGTTATATATATTAACGACATTGTCATTATTATAGTAATAATGAGATGTTTGTGAGGTAAAAGATTTACCTAAGTCTTTTTTACTCCATGAAAGCAGTGGGAGTAGTCTCTGTTATATTTGATATAAAGTTTTATATAAGATATAAAACTAAGAGACTTGTGAGATACTCCTATTAGTCGTACATTAGATATGATCTAATGAAGGACATAACAAGGCTATAGTATGACAGTTAGTAAACTGTTCGACAGTTATTATGTGTCTTATACATAGTATTCATCTTTCGTAAAGGATGATGATTCCTTTTCGAAAGAGATATTGATTAGAATGTCTAAACAATCTTATGTATCATTTGATGATGACATAGTGAATACTTTATTATGTGCGATTATCGATGTCGATTTAATCGTAATTGTTACGAGTTATTTTGACATCTTATAGACCATATGATGGATCTTGAAACACGTTCTTTGTGATCTTTGAGATATTAAGAACGAGTTCTAATTCATGGAGAATATAGTCTGCAACCATTAGGGTCATATTAGTTTTGAGACTAATTATGACGTTAGACAGTCTACGTCATAAAGAGTCACAAAAGATGCAGTTGGAGTGTCACGAAGGATTCTACTATTTAGTGGAATCAATGCAACTTTTGAAGTATTGACTTATGAAGTTGCATAGTGACCTTTTAAATTAGAAGTTTTGAATTGTTATTGTGCTTGCGGTTGTCTTCATAGTATTTTGATTTGATCCTTAAATACTTGGACAACTCAGTAGCTGTAGCACAATATGATGTAGCATCAGGTCATATTAATGTATAATCTAGATTCTACAAAATATGAATGATGCTGACTATGGGAAACGATGGAGTTTGTTTGACAAACTCAATATTTCATAGCGGACTTGTCTCTTGCCTCTTAAGTACTGGTGAGATTTTGAGGGCCATGTGCATATGATACACATTGAGACGTGTATATGATACAGTGGATTGGCACTAGATCAAGTGGGAGAAATTGTTGGGGTTGGTGCTCAGAGCACCAATCCAGACCATATTTATGTCTGATTCATGAATACGAACAGCCCCTTATTCCATAATATTACTTATTTATGGTTGCACCTCTTGTTCTTATATACGTATTCGATCTGATTACGATTAGATTGAAACTAAATATGGTTTAGTGATATGTTATATTAGACAAAGCCCGATAATATATAATGCAGTACATAGTTACAAAGTTAGTTTGTAATTGACATTGGGAAGTGTCACTGCTATATGTATATTATCAAACATAGTTTCCTGGTCAAGATTTGCTAACACGGGTCGGTTAGTCAAATCCGTTGAGACCAGTACATGTGTCGTATATCGAGCTTGGTCCGATGGTTTATCTCAATGAAAAAGAGTCTAGGGAGACTCGTATAGACGTGTAGGTGTTTATAGTGGATAAACACTGAACGGCTCACCGAAGATTCTTAATGGATGGTACACCCAACGTCAATAAGAATCTTCTCGGGTTGAGTAGCATAGTGGTCCTTCGACTTGAGACACCACTGGTGGATGTATGAGACATCCTCCACACTTAGATGGCAGTCACGTCACCGATCTATTTAGATCAGACCTCCGCCTGTTCGTTGGGTGTGGATCGATCCTCAGGATATCCTGTGTGTGTCAAGATAGGATCCTTCATTCTGTGTACAGAGCATAGGTAGTCCATATATTATTAGCAGTCTGTTAAATCTGTGGCCACAGTAACATCGGAAGTAAGTTCCGAATGTTATTTAAAGATTGCTAATAGATACGTCGACGAGATAATACCTATAGAGATTTGACGTTCATATCTATATCTCTTGGATTATCTGGATACCTGTGACAGAGGGATTATACGTATGCAATGACCTCGACCTGTATGATTCAGCTAGTTTATATATATCCGTGATCGTCATAATCTACGGGTGGATAGATTATGCACATGAATTGGATTTCGTGACGGATATACTGAATCTAGAGAGTCTCAATAATGAAACATACTCATAGAGCACTAGAGCAACATTATGAATAATGATGTTATTTATAAAAATCTTTTAATAATTAATCGGTAAACAGAAATAATACGTGCGAACGGGGCCGAACCATCATTTCCTAATTAATGTGTATTTGGTATTTAATATATGATATATTAAATACCTTAATAATAGTCAAATAAAGGTATTGACATATATCATCAATATATGTATTGAGATATTTAAAGTAAATATAATATATATTTTGAGATATTTGTATTTAATTAATTATTTAATTATTTAATTGTTAAATGATTAATATATAAATATTTACCCCCTGATAAAGTTAGGAAATGATTATAAGTGTAAATGTTTGACTTTACAATAAAGAAAAAGGTTGTCAAATTGATTTTGACTTCTTAAGATATTGTTCAAAATTGTTTGAAAAATGAAAATATCTTTTTTCTTTATTTCTTGTTGTTAATTCGGCCATGACCTTAGAAATATAAGAGTTATATTTTTGGTTGCCTTTTTGACTTAATTAAATATTTAATAAAGTGTTATTAAGATATTTATTCAAGTTGATAAGATAAAAGGTGAAATGAAATTGAAATTAATTAACTTGTATTTGGCTAGGTGAATTTCGGCCAAGGCAATTGTTGTCCAAGTATATATTGTTTTTCATTTCATTTTAATTGTTAACCTAATACACTTTAAAGAAAACTCCATTAATTAAAGAAAGGGATGCTAGAGAGAAAAGAAAGGAAAAATCAAGAAAAGCTTGGAAAATAGTAAGTATTTCCAACCTTCCATTAGATAGTAATTTGTTCCTCTTGTTGTGGGCAATATCTTGTGATGTTCTTGAGTTTTTCTATTCTTTATTCTTTGTGTTTTTGATGGATAAAAGTTTGGTGAAAGTGTAGAGCATGTATGATGAAGGAAGCTTATGGCTATTGTAGTAATAAGTGTTTTCTTTGTGGTTTTGGAAACTTGTTGCTAATCTAGAGTTGTTGACCCACTCTTAATGACCTAGATTTTATCTTGATTGTTTTCATTGTGTTGAGACTTTTGATTGGATGGAAGAAACATGATTGAAGTATTGGATTTAACAAATTTGGTCTAATTGTCCAATTTGAAGAAATTGAAAATTAGTAGGGTTCTTGAACAATTCCAAATTTGGGGATTTTCATAATATGTTGTGTATTTGGATGTTATATGATTCATATAAAGTTTCATGTTGATTGGATTACATCTTGATTTGTTTTGAAGCATGAAATGACAAAGTGCACAAAAGGCACACCTGGAGGTGCATTCGGCCTTGATGAAGAAAATGGATTTTTGTGCTTTTGGTGTTTTGATGTTTTGAACATGCTAAGTTCATCTTAGAATGATTTAGAATCATTCAAAATTGATTAGATCAATTTCGGACTAAAATGGACAAAATACCAATGTAAGGGCATTTCGGTAAATTCCACTTGAATATGATTCATTTGAATTTTATTTCATAATTTGATTATTGGAATATTAAATAAATATGTTTATTTAATTAATTCGAGAAAAATTTTTGAAATCGGAAAATTTATTTTCCACCGCTTCCGCTGCATTACCGGATTCTGCCCCTAAAACCTCTACATCACCATCACAGCCGATCTGCTATCGTGCGCTGCGCCATGTGTCATCATTCTACGGTGCCGACATTACTATTTCCACGTGTGCCACGTGTCATCTCGTGTCGCCATGTCATTCCGGTCAACGAGTCAACCTAACCACGCGTCTTGCCATGTCATCATCCACGTCAGCAGGTCAACCGAGTCAACATGCCACGTCATCATCAGCCAATCACGTCGTGACTGTTGGATAATATGACCCATAGCGTCACTATTTGCACAGATAATTGTGTTGTTGTAGCAAATTAACTATGTAATAAGGAAATTGCACTCTCATCATCATTTGTGATTAGATCACCATAGATATATAAATGAAGAGAGGTCCCTATGATTAGTTCCTGGATTGAGAATGATATGAGACAGTATCAGTCCAAAGGAGTTTAATCATTAAATATCCATAGTCGTAGTATTATCGAGACAGGACATCGATAATGCGGAATAGGCTAGTATTGCACTTGTGTGCGTTGTGAGGGCACAACACATAGTTCTCATATATATAAGTATTGGATACTTATGCAAGTGCGATAGGAGTCGTGTTCGTGTTTCACCGATGGTACGGGAAACAGCTTCGCTCTGGATAGACCCCTCGGAATCCCATTGGTATTATGACTATGTGTTCTATGGGAGGCCGAAATCAAGGTAGGTGTGTATGGTCTTAACCTGAGACTTACATCGCTAATACTTACGATAATCGATAGACTTTGGTCTTGGTGGTAGGGGACTTTAAAACGGGTTCTGTGTACACCACTTCTGGGTTTATCAGAGAGTCATAGTGTATTGGGTGTGATGTCAAGACGGAAGTGTCACTTCAGTCATATTGGAGTTGATGTCACGCAGGATACGGTACTAGTGCTCTTGAGTGTTGCGCAACCAATCGGGATATTGTGACCAGGTCATGTATATCCGATTATAGAGACTATGTTACCAGACATCCGACATGTGCTTCGGACGGGGCAGACACTTATCCAGCCCCAGCCCTAGCACGTGACTATCCGATACTGGGCCGATATACACAATACTACTGGTATACTACGCTTGATACAGATCTATATATTCCTGTAAGAATATTTCTGGAGAATTGGTAGGCATGGCGCTTTGCTAGAAGCCAACCTTGTCTTGTAAATCGATATAAACGTAGTACGAGGTACTTACGTGTTCGGACAGTCCGACGATCGTATTTACTGCCAACATATCCGGAGATCTCATGGGTCGGTTCCTGAAGATTCACCGATGACGTATGACTCGCACTTTGATTAATCTGGGATTAATTCGAAAAGAGAGATAGAATTAATCTGGGATTAATTCGATGAGAGAGAAAATTAATCTGGGATTAATTACGGAGATTTTTATCTCGGATAAATATCGTTAAGAGAGAGAACGATTAATTTGGAATTAATCGGTAAAATTAATATATTCGATATATTAATCGAAATTGGATTTGACGCGGAATTAAAATTACATTTTAATTCGGGCGAACGAATTAATTTAGAATTAATTCGTTAGCGACGTGAATAGTGAATTCGCTAGGCGTAATCATTTATTACGACGCGACGAAAATTCGTTAATTTGGAATTAGCGAACCCGAGCCCGAGAGTGATTGCGAGCGCATTCGCATTTCGAATTCGAGCGCGGCACACGCGAGTCGCATCAAGCGTCAAATCGTTGTCACATCATGCGTCAAATCAATTGTCACTTTGAGTGATGTGACTTGACAACATGTCACTTTATTAAAGTGATGTGTGATGTGACTTAAAGTTAAAAGTAAAAGTGATGGAATTGAAAAGGTTTGGAACTATATATGTTTTATTTATTTTTGAAAATAAATGAATAAATATATATTACTTTTTCTTTTCCCTTTTTACACATTATTCGGTCTTCTCTCTCTCCTCCAACATGCAGGGCATACGGTTTCTCTCTTTCCCTCTCATTTCTTCTCCTCTTCTTCACGGCTTCACTGCCGATTTTCTTCTTGATTTTTCTGGTTTCACCGAAATTTTGAGAAGCAATTGAAGAAGGCTTAGTGCTAGCACACCATGAGTGATACATAGGTGATAGGGAAGTGTCTTCATGAGCTTGGTTTCTTTTGAAGCTTGAAGCTTTGAGCTTCAATGGAGTCCATGCATGGCCGATTCTTGGAGGAACCAAACCAGTCCAAACCGAGCACCCACTGCCTTGGAGAGCTGTTGCCGTGAGCTTGGAGGAAGCAAAAACGCAACTTGTGTTCATTTCATCAAACCGAATTCAATGTGAGTATATTCCGCACCTCCTTTGATGTGTTCATATGCGTTTTTTGTGCATGATTTGTTGATCTTGGGACTTGATTTAACTCCGACAATGGTATCAGAAGCTTTTGATGCATGAAAACCGAATTAGGGTTCTTGAGCAAATTTGGGCTTTTTGATTTTAGCTTGATTCTGACAAATTGATTGTTTAAAATGCTTATATATGATCTAATTTGAGTTATATGTAATCAATTTGATAAAAAATTGATTGGATTGATTTTCCCCAATTTGCTTATTTTTGTCAAAACTGTAATTTGGGTAAACTCGATTTAGGCATGATTTGGTTGAATTGTTTGATGAAGTATGCTTGAATGAGGTTGAATTGAAGTTGTGCATGATCAATTTCAAGAAAATTGGATTAGATCAATTTTCCCCAATTCTTTATGTTGAACATGAAACTTGAAATTGGGTAAAATGTGTTTTGAGCATGTTTTAATTGAATTGGATGTTTAAGTATGCTTAGAACATGTTTAATTGAGATTGTGTGTGATCAATTTCATGAAATTGGATTGGATTCAATTTCCCCCAAATTGGAGGCTTGGCCGAAAATTGCATACCCTAATGTCTTGGTAATTTTGTTTTGTTTGATCATTGGATGACTTAAAACAATTGGTTGTGTTTGAAGTTGAATTGTTGAATTTTGATTTGAACATGATTTTTCCTTTTAAAGTGGCTTGGCCGAATCTTAAGAACATGAAATTCATTGTGATTTTTTGTTTTAATTCATTGGATGAATTGATTGATTTGGGAAATTAAGATTGTGGACTCAATTGGATTGAAACCGAATCGAATTGAAAAACCCCTAATTGCCGAGACTTGAAAGTATGTTAATTGGGTTTGATTTTGATTGAATTGTGTTGGACACTATTTGGTTGTTAAAGTGCATGATTAATTAGGCTAATTGATATTTTAGAAATGTTAATTGGGTAATTGATTGTGTATTACACTTAGGTTAATTAATTGTGAAATTTGGAATTTTATAAGTTAATTAATTTGGGCTTGATTTTGGAAATTGGGCTTGTTAGGTTGTAATTGGGCTTTTGGGCTTTGTTGTAACAAAGTTGGGTTTAGGCAAAATTGGTTGGATCCAATTAGGCCCAAAACCGAATCCAAAAGGTCCAATTATGACTTAATAGACCTTAATTATTTAATTGGGCCTAATGGCCAAAATTAATTTAAAGGCTTATGGGGTAACTCCCGGATTGGATTTTTGTTGTTCGGTTTGACCCGAGTTGACAAAAGTCCACGCCTATAGAAATTAATTAAAAGCCCATTGGACTTTAATTAAATAAAACATTAGATGTTAATCGGGCTTTGAGACCCGTTGCGATTAAATTTGGAATTTAAGTCGTAAAGGTTCGTTAATAAAGTGTAATAATTGTATATTTAATTTAGAATAAATAATGAATTAGAATTAAATACGTATTAAATTGGATTTAATTATGTAATTTAATTTAATTCGTAGAAATCGTACTTTGAGTACGTGTTCGCAATAACGAGCTTTGACTCGAACAAAATCAAATCTTTGTTTGAACATTGGATGATCACTAATAATCAAGATTAATTAATTTGATTGATTGATTGATAACATGCTTGTATGAATACATGGTTATGATGTTTGAATAATGCATATCGGATGGATATTAGTCGGGTTGGGCGATTTTGGAAATTGTAATAAATTTGATTTATTAAATTGGACCTGCGTGTCCAGCCTTATCTCCTTTTTCTTTGTATTCTCTTCTCTCACCTATTCCCCTCCATGTAAAAGAGGTTTCTTTAGAAGTGTAGTGTAACGGGTAGAAGTAGTACAAGTGCTAGCTTGAGTGAGAAAGGGAGAGATTTGATCTAGGATCAATGTGTAAGTATCCATCCGCATATCATTATTATTATTTTTCATATACGCTTTATTATGTATTTAGAATGCATGTTTAAGGGTGTATGATGATGAGACCTTAACAAAGATAATTAAATTGGTAGCCAATTTGCACGCGAAAAACCCTCGTTTTATATTAAGCAAATATCCTTCCATTGTTGATTCTTGTTCAAGATCCGAAGTTGGCATTGGTTTTTATTGACAAAGTCAAGACCTTTGTCAATCAAGGATGTACTTGAATCATGAGAGTTTTGTTGCATATCGGTGTCTTGTCCAAATCGTGATTTTTATTGGCCAAAGTCAAGATCACTTTTTGTCCAATGACATTGATTACGAAACTTTCCTCGTCAATGGGTCCCGCTTAACTGGAATCATTAGGTTTGTTTTTGGCCAAAGCCAAGGCCTAGATGATTCAGAGGATAGGGTTAGGAAAATGTAATGGATACATTGACATTATACATATGTTTCGGACTTGGATGTCCACCTAACCGGATCTAGGAATTGGATGAGATCCAATTGATCATAGAGATCTACCTAAGTTAATAGCATACAGCTTTTATTGGCCAAAGTCAAGGTTGTGTGTTATTTAACGGGATCCTAGCCCACTAGGAACGCGGTTTCCCGAGTACTCCACAGAGGGTTAGAGACTCGACGAAAAATAGTGGGAGGCAAGTATTGAATTTGCAACATTCGTTCGAATACTCGCTAAACACGCTCATTTTATTTTATTTATATTCGTCATATAATCAAAAGTAGTTAGTTGACTAATATTTTATGTTGTTTTAATAAACAGTTGGACTGTATTATACTTGATTATATAAATTGGATTATATTAATCATATATTTAAATTAATTAATTTCAGTTTACAGTTGATTTTATAATTGGATTATAGTAATCAATGTAATTGAGGTTAATTAATTTGGATTATATTTGATTATATAGTTGGACTATTATAATCATTATAATAAATAGTACCACTAATCGTTGATTAAATAGTTGGACTATTGTAATCAAGATAAGAAATTGAAAAGTTGGATATTTAAAATATAATCTGGGATTAAAATATTTTAAATGATTTAATTTTCAAATTGGGAATAAATAATAGGTTACTTTATTTGATAAAATAACTTATTATACCTTAAGCCCAAAATTAAGCAATATAAGTAGAGCATAAAATCTTTGGAAGATTCATGTGATGATGACTTTAATGCTTAATTTAATATACTTGTCATAAATCTAATTTTTTGATTTAAGAAGTATTAAAATTGCAATTTATAATTCTTGGAGAATTAATTGACTATTCTAGAGAAGATAAAGTCAAAGTTTGCAATTGGGCATGTAGCACGAGGTGCACATCGTTTCGATATTCCGAAACCCAAGGCTTGGCCAAAGGTTTGTGAAAAATTGAAAAGGATAATTGACATATCCCAAAGTGACTACCATTTGGATATGGAAGACACGAAGGAATTAAAGAAAGGGCGAGGCTCTAACTTTAAAAATGTTTGTCTTAGTTATGTTCACAGCTAGTATTGAAATTAGATTTTAAATACTTAGTGTGGTACATAATATATATGTATTGATATTCAGAATCTGCTTTGAGCAGGATACTGACTTCAAGCTGAGATTTCTCTGCGAATCAGAAACGGGACGAAAGTCGCTGTTTCGACCGTAGATACCTAAGTTTAGGAACTACCCTTTGGGTGTGTACTTAAATTAGGAACTGTTATAATGTAACTAGTTTGACTAGAAATATTATCTCTTTATCAGTGTTTAACCCACTGCGGGTGAACCTTATATTCTAAAACACTAAAGTGTTTTATTATATAAAGATGATACTGAGATAAATACATTAGATGTAAATAACAGAATTTATATTTTGAATATAATAAAATCTCAAACATATAAATGACAAATAAATAGCTCAAATTGATTTGATCAATAGAGACTTATTTATGGCATTGTTGTCTAGGACACAATTAAACGAGACATGTCAGTTAGACGGTGTGTCCGAACTAAAACCGAATTTTGTTGGACATGATAAGGTTTATCACGAGTCGCTCTGAGCTATCATTTCCTTCAAACAGGATATGTATTAACAGTGCAAAACTTATTTAGAATAAGGTTCCATATAAATCTGTTTGACAGATATCATATAGGATATGAACAGGAAAGAAACGGGGTTTCTTACTCCTAATAATTTGGGTATGCCAGGCATAACGTTTGGATGATACCAAACTAAAAACCCGAATTGGATAAGTGCCAATATAGGTTATCCTAAGGAAACATAAGTATAGTACTTAGAAATCTCACAAGAGAACAATATGATTGTTGCTCACCATGCGGTTTTCCTGAGAGGAATACCGATATGCAGTGGTCAGTGGGAGGATAGTGATACTCGATGAAAATCGGAGTAATACTGTTCATGGCACGAAGTCATTAATGGAACATAATAGTTCATCTATGATGAATCTATACCATTAATCTTCAAATACACAAGAAACTAGTAGATCGGATAGAGTCAGAAAACAACCTAGGGTATGGGTTTCTGATCTAACCTCATTAAGATGTCAATCTTATGGAGGTGTACCATCCGACTACGTTTAGAGGAAGTGATACGAGGTATCGACTCTATGTTACGGCAAAGTGCCATGAATCCGAAATGGATTCCATGTATAACAACTATTTTGGATACTAGTTGTTGTACCATAAGGCATTGTGCCTATGGTACATTAAACGTCTTCAAGGAAGACATACATGGATGGCAACATACCAACGTACAAAGCTAGGCTTTTGACGGAAAGGTATCGTTATCAACATTGTGTTAATAACGGTTCAACCTTTTACCTGTTGCCATGGTAAATCCATTTTGAAAATGCTTGTTGATAACTGTATATTTCATTTATGAAATATGTCAGTTACAATCAAAATCGCTTTCCTGAAAAGGAAACCTTTGGAGATTGTTTATAACATTCTGACGATTTTGTATAACCGACAAACAAGGTTTGCGGATTATTCAATCCATGTTTGGATTGAAGCAAGCATAAGGTCTTGGAACTGACGTTTTGAAATAATCATAATGGTTTATGATTTAACTCAAAACGAAATAATTCTTGTGTATATAAGGAGGTTAGTGGGAGGGCGCACTGACAGTAAAATTCCCATAAAGCTATTGTCGAAAGCTTGGCTTTCATAGAAATTCTCTCCGTAGAATTCTGGGGAGTAACAACCTTTATTCAAGGAATAAAGATCTATTGGGATAGATTTGAAGTTGTTAACACTCTCTGGAAATTGTACATTTAAAATGTACTTGTATTGGTGTCTCATATGCTTCGAGCATATGGAGTCACAATCGGGTCAATCCAAGTGATAGTCACTGGATTGAAGTTGAGAACATCTGTTAGTATCTCAGAGAACTAAAGATGCTATCTTAAACTATGGAGAAGGAGAACTTGTAGTGACTGGGATCACTACTGCAAGTTTCCAAACAATTAAAATACTACGGTACTATAAAGTTTGAATAACAGGGACAGTGAGCTGGAAATCTTCCTAGCAAGATAACTGTTGCCGAATAAAACAACAAATGCGGATTATTGCTGCAGCTGAGGCAGCAATAGAAGACCATCTGGGTCGAAATAAATCTAATAAGATTAGATAAAGTTCTGTTAGCAGCTGAGCTAGGCGTCAGCATAGGCTAAGGAATTAAAGGTCTCATCGACGATCCAGATATATACTTCTATATCATCTGATTCGTTCGGATCATACATCGTGGCGATGTGATGATCGTGTAAATCGCGTCAGATGATAATTAAGCAAATCCGCTGACGAAAACCTTTCCTCAGCAATTTGAGCGAATTGTACATAGTTCGGGTGTTAGACACTCGAGTGACTGGCTATGTGCCAAGTGGGAGATTGTTGGATAATATGACCCATAGCGTCACTATTTGCACAGATCATTGTGTTGTTGTAGCAAATTAACTATGTAATAAGGAAATTGCACTCTCATCATTTGTGATTAGATCACCATAGATATATAAATGAAGAGAGGTCCCTATGATTAGTTCCTGGATTGAGATGATATGAGACAGTATCAGTCCACAAAGGATTAATCATTAAATATCCCTAGCCGTAGTATTATCGAGACTGGACATCGATAATGCGGAATAGGCTAGTATTGCACTTGTGTGCGTTGTGAGGGCACAACGACATAGTTCTCATATATATAAGTATTGGATACTTATGCAAGTGCGATAGGAGGTCGTGTTTCACCGATGGTACGGGAAACAGCTTCGCTCTGGATAGACCCCTCGGAATCCCATTGGTATTATGACTATGTGTCTATGGGAGGCCGAAATCAAGGTAGGTGTGTATGGTCTTAACCTGAGACTTACATCGCTAATACTTACGATAATCGATAGACTTTGGTCTTGGTGGTAGGGGACTTTAAACGGGTTCTGTGTACACCACTTCTGGGTTTATCAGAGAGTCATAGTGTATTGGGTGTGATGTCAAGACGGAAGTGTCACTTCAGTCATATTGGAGTTGATGTCACGCAGGATACGGTACTAGTGCTCTTGAGTGTTGCGCAACCAATCGGGATATTGTGACCAGGTCATGTATATCCGATTATAGAGACTATGTTACCAGACATCCGACATGTGCTTCGGACGGGGCAGACACTTATCCAGCCCCAGCCCTAGCACGTGACTATCCGATACTGGGCCGATATACACAATACTACGGTATACTACGCTTGATACAGATCTATATATTCCTGTAAGAATATTTCTGGAGAATTGGGTAGGCATGGCGCTTTGCTAGAAGCCAACCTTGTCTTGTAAATCGATATAAACGTAGTACGAGGTACTTACGTGTTCGGACAGTCCGACGATCGTATTTACTGCCAACATATCCGGAGATCTCATGGGTCGGTTCCTGAAGATTCACCGATGACGTATGACTCGCACTTTGATTAATCTGGGATTAATTCGAAAAGAGAGATAGAATTAATCTGGGATTAATTCGATGAGAGAGAAAATTAATCTGGGATTAATTACGGAGATATTTTATCTCGGATAAAATATCGTTAAAGAGAGAGAACGATTAATTTGGAATTAATCGATAAAATTAATATATTCGATATATTAATCGAAATTGGATTTTGACGCGGAATTAAAATTAGATTTTAATTCGGGCGAACGAATTAATTTAGAATTAATTCGTTAGCGACGTGAATAGTGAATTCGCTAGGCGTAATCACTTAATTACGACGCGACGGAAAATTCGTTAATTTGGAATTAGCGAACCCGAGCCCGAGAGTGATTGCGAGCGCATTCGCATTTCGAATTCGAGCGCGGCACGCGAGTCGCATCGAACAAGCGCAAAGTCAACGTTTGTTCATCATCAATGTTTGTCACATCATGCGTCAAATCAATTGTCACTTTGAGTGATGTGACTTGACAACATTCACTTTATTAAAGTGATGTGATGTGACTTAAAGTTAAAAGTAAAAGTGATGGAATAAAAATGAAAGGTTTGGAATATATATATGTTTTATTTATTTTTGGAAAATAAATGAATAAATATATATTACTTTTTCTTTCCCTTTTTACACATTATTCGGTCCTCTCTCTCTCCAACATGCAGGGCATACGGTTTCTCTCTTTCCCTCTCATTTCTTCTCCTCTTCTTCACGGCTTCACTGCCGATTTTCTTCTTGATTTTTCTGGTTTCACCGAAATTTGAGAAGCAAATTGAAGAAGGCTTAGTGCTAGCACACCATGAGTGATACATAGGTGATAGGGAAGTGTCTTCATGAGCTTGGTTTATTTTGAAGCTTGAAGCTTTGAGCTTCAATGGAGTCCATGCATGGCCGATTCTTGGAGGAACAAACCAGTCCAAACCGAGCAGCCCACTGCCTTGGAGAGCTGTTGCCGTGAGCTTGGAGGAAGCAAAAACGCAACTTGTGTTCATTTCATCAAAACCGAATTCAATGTGAGTATATTCCGCACCTCCTTTGATGTGTTCATATGCGGTTTTTGTGCATGATGTGTTCATATGCGGTTTTTGTGCATGATTTGTAAATAATTTTAATTACGTTTTGTAATAATAGTATTTTAATTTTTACTTTTTTACTTTTTATAGTTTTTACTATTCACAATGAGGAGGTAACTTCCCCCCAGCTAGGGTGAAAGGTAATTCTTTACTATTGCTATTTAGATTAATTCTCCTTAAAAATAATATATTCACTATTTAAAATTTGACTTAAAAAGGATACCGCTATATTGGTCGGTTGGTAATTTAATTTTAATCTGGTTTTAAACCTGACTAATCAAGGATACCACCGCCAGATTGGTCGGTTGGTAATTTAATTTGGTTCCGCCTTTATGGCTGGTTGGACTTAATTTGACTTAATCAGGATACCGCCAGATTGGTCGGTGGTAATATTATCACAAGTTTATATATTATTTTATGGGTGATATCTAATTAGTAGTAGTAAAAGTAATTCCTTTTACCTTAGTATTTTATTTTATGTAATTTACTTTTCAGCTTTTACTTTATGTCTTTTACTTTTCAGCATTTTTACTTTATGTCTTTTACTTTTTTACTAGCCCTAGTTATGTGTTAGTTATCTGGGGTTGTGATGACTTTTTAATA
Source organism: Zanthoxylum bungeanum (assembly GCA_019454045.1). Lineage (NCBI taxonomy): Eukaryota > Viridiplantae > Streptophyta > Magnoliopsida > Sapindales > Rutaceae > Zanthoxylum > Zanthoxylum bungeanum. The sequence continues at coordinate 28,060 of SKCR01045082.1, forward strand.
ACCGGTTTATAAGGGGTTAGATTATAGTTTGGATATTATAAAGATTTATTTATTGAGTCTTATCTTAATGTTTTTTCATTAACTGGCTATTAATAAAATTGATTTGATAAATCTAAAATGAACTAGACATAGGGATTTTAGGTTTCAGCCTTAGACTCAATAGCCCACGATCTTCCTTGAGGATAGATAACCCTTTAATAGATTTCCTTACAGGATAGGAATATACCTGTCGGGCGAGGGTGGCCTTTATTGGAACTTAATCTTAATGAATCCAGATAATTTGGTTGACTTAGACATATGGTTCAATTGGGTTAAACTGGGTATTTGTGTCTGATCATCGACAGAGGCTTACACATAATTTAGTGTTCTAGGTTATTAAATCAATACATTATCCTACTTTAAGATAACCACTTCATCTTTAAAATGATATTAAAAGAAATCACAACCCTAGATCTTTGTGTCTTTTGTTATTTTCCTTAGTATTTTCTTTTTATCTTTTTATTTATTAATTTATTTTGCAAAACCACATTCAACCAATCAAACAATCATTCTCTTCTCCATTTAATTAGATATTTGTAAATAAATAGATTCAATAATTAATAACAACAGTAGGAATTAAGTCCTCGTGGGATCGATATTTTTATACTACTTGAACGATACGTGCGCTTGCGTTATACGTGTGTGTTTATGCCGGTCAGTGAACTGCCGAGAGTTTGAAGAAATAAGGAAGCAAAGTGCTTGGTTTTTGTGGCAAAAATCAAGAGAGCTAGCACTCCGAGAGACATGCGAAGGTGATAGGGAAGTCCACCCATGAGCCGGGAATCGTTTGACGAAGCTTGGAGCTCAAATTCTTGATGATCAATGCCGATTCTTGGAGGAACCAGAAGCTCACTGCCGTGAGCTGCTATGGGCAGAAAATGGAATTTTTGTTCGTCAAAGCGTCGCTCAACCGCTCGATGTGAGTATTCCGCAACTCCTCGTTTGTATTCGCACTTGATTCATGCTTGTTTATTGATCCTTGGGACCTTAGCAAACTCCAACAATGGTATCATGAGCAAGGAAAAGCATGAAAAAGTTTAGGGCTTAAAATTTGGGTAAACTTGATTTTGAGCATGTATAATGAAATTGGATGAATTAGTATGCTTAAATGTGTTTTAATTGATGATTGATAGGATCAATTTGATTAAAAATTGTTTGGAACAAATTTGCCCAAAATTTTGGTGTTAGCCGAAAATGTGAAGTGCCCTAATTCTTGGTGATTTTGATTTTTTGATTCATTGGATGAGTTGGAATCAATTGGGATGTTGATTTAATGTCGATTGTGGAATTAATTGGATTGAAACTGAATCGGACACAAAATTCCCCAAATTGCCGAGAGTAGTAAAACATGTAATTGGGTTTGATTTTTGTTAAACTGTGTTGGACATGTTTTAATGTTAATAGCATGATTAATTAGTGTTAATTGATGTTTTAGAAATGTTAATTGGGTAATTAATTATGTAATGCACTTTTTTTTTTAATTAAATTAAGAATTTGGAATTTGGTAATTTAATTGAATTGGGCTTTAAATTGGATTTGGGCTTGTTGTGTTGTAATTGGGCTTATTTGGCTTGGTTGTATTAAGTTGGGTTTAGGCAAAATTGGTTGGATCCAATTTGGCCCAAAACCGCATCCATAAAGCCCAAATGTGACTAATGGACCTTTAAAGTTTAATTGGGCCTAAATTGATTTCTAGGCTTATGGGGTAATTCCCGGATTGGATTTTGGTTATTCGGTTTGACCCGAGTTGACCAAAAGTCCACGCCTAAAGAAATTAATTAAAAGCCCATTGGACTTTAATTAAATTGACGTTCGACGTTAATTGGGCTTTGAGACCCGTAGCGATTAAATTTGGAATTTAAGTCGTAAAGGTTCATTAATAAAGTGTAGTATTTAATTTGGAATTAAATAGTGAATTAGAATTAAATACAAATTGAATTGGATTTAATTGTGTAGTTTAATTTAATTCGAGAATTCGTACTTTAAGTACTTATTCGCAAAACGAGTTTGACTCGAGCAAAATCAAATCGTTGTTTGAACATTGGATGATCACTAATTATCAGATTAATTAATTTGATTAGATTGATTGATAACATGCTTGTGTGAATACATGGTTGCGATGCATGAATAATGTATGTCAGATGGATATTAGATGGGTGGGGCAATTTTAGAAATTGTTGTAATAAATTTGATTTATTAAATTGGACCTGCATGTCCAGCCTTATTACCTCCTTATTCTTTGTATTCTATTCTCACCTATTCCCCTCAATGTAAATGAGGTTTCTTTAGAAGTGTAGTGTAACGTGTAGAAGTAATACATGTGCTAGCGGGAGAGAGAAAGGGAGAGATTTGATCTAGGATCAATGTGTAAAGTATCCATCCGCATATCATTATTATTATACGCGCTTTATTATGTATTTTGAATGCATGTTTAAGAGTGTATGATGATGAGACCTTAGCAAATATAATAAATTGGCTGTCAATTTGCACTCGAAAAACCCTCGCAAAATATTAAGCGTCTTTCCTTCCATTGAGTGATTCTCACTCAAGATCCGAGACTGGCATTGGCTTGTTGGCCAAAGTCAAGGCCTTTGTCCGTCGAGGATGTGTTTGAATCACGAGAGCTTTGTTCCATATCAGTGTCTTGTCCAAGTTGTGGTTTGTTGGCCAAAGTCAAGACCACTTCTTGTCCATCGACATTGATTACGAAGCTTTCCATGGTCAATGGGTCGCGCTTAACTGGGATCACTAAGTTTGTTGTGCCAAAGCCAAGGCTTAGTTGATTCAGAGGAAAAAGGTTAGGTAATACATTGGATGTATTGGCATATATAAGATATATGTTTCGGACTTGGATGTCCCCCTACCGGATCTAGGAATTGGATTAGATCCAATCGATCTTAGAGATCTACCTAGTTAATTATCATACAATTTGTTGGCCAAAGTCAAGATTGTGTGATATTTAACGGGATCCTAGCCCACTAGGAAACACGGTTTCCCGAGTACTCGACAGAGGGTTAGAGGTTCGCCGAAAAATAGTGGGAGGCAAGAATTGAATTTGCAATATTCGTTTAATTACTTGTCATACGCGCTCAATCACAAATATCATTCGTCATATAAATTAAATGTTAGTTGGACTAATATTTAAATTGTTGTTTTAACAAATAGTTGGACTATATTCAAACAATTCATTTATAGTTGATTTTATAATTGGATTATAGTAATCAATATAATTGATTTTAAACTATAAATTATAGTTGATTAAATAGTTGGACTATTGTAATCATTATAAAAAATAGTACCAAAATCGTTGATTAAATAGTTGGACTATTAAAATCAAGATAATATTGAAAGATTGACATTTAAAACATAATCATAGGGAAAATGTATTTAAATGGTTTAATTTTCAAATTGGGAATAATTTCAGGATGGTCCTGGAAACTAACAAGTTACTTTATTTGATAAAATAACATATTAGGCCTAAGCCCGGAGTTAAGCAAATAGTAGAGCGTGATCTTTGGAAGATCATGTAATGATAACTTAAGTGCTTAATCCATTAAGCTTGTCGCAGTAGACTCCTTAATTTCTGAATCAGAACTAAGGATTAGATCCTTAAAATATGATAATGAAATTGAAGGATCTTCATAAATCTATTTTTAGATTTTAGAAGTACTCAATTGCAATTAATAATTCTAGGAGAGTTAAAGACTATTCTCAAGGAGATAAAGTCAAAATTTGCAATAAGGCAAGTAGCGCAAGGCACACCTTACTTCGATATTCTAGAAACCCGAGGCTTGGCCAAAGGCTACTGGAATGTGAAAAAGGGCAAAGGCAAAATCATTATAATCTTCTAGGAAGATATATGACATATCCCAAAATGTCTGCCTAAATTGTAGCAAACGAGATCGTGGAAGCGTGACTGCCGTTTGGACCAAGCAGACATGAAGGAATTGAAGACGAGCAAGGCTCTGACTTCAAATATGTTTGTCAACATTATGTTCACTATTAGTATTAAAATTGGATTTTAAATACTTAGTGTGATACATAAATATATGTATTGATGTTCAGAATCTGTTTTGAACAGGATACTGACTTCAATAGAGATTCATCTGCGAATTGGAAACGGGACGAAAGTCGATGTTTTAACCGTAGATACCTAAGTTTAGGAACTACCTTCGGGTGTGTACCTAAATTTGGAAACTGTTATAATGTAAGTAGTTTGACTAGATACATTATCTATGTATCAGTGTTTAACCCGCTGCGGGTGAACCTTTATATTCTAGAACACTAAAGTGTTTCATTATATAAAGATGATATTGAGATAAACATATTTGATGTGAATAACAGCATTTATATTTTGAATATAAATAAATCTCAAGAATAAAACATGACAAACAATAGCTCAAACTGATTTGATCAGATGAAACATATTGTGGCATTGTTGTCTGGGACAAAATCAAACAAGACTCGTATATCCACACTTTTGAAGAGTGGGTACTCGGATTGATTTGATTCTAATCAAATAAAGTCTACGAATCTAGTTTAATTGGGCAAAGTGCCTAAAACACTATTTAGTTGGTAAAAGTGCAAATGCCACATATCTGTTAGCCCTAGTTCATAGTGAAGCAAGTGGGCCCATGTCTAGCTAGGCTAGAGGTGGATATGAATATTTCGTGACCTTCATGGATGTGGCATCGCGTTATGGTTATGTGTTTCTTTTCAAGAACACAAATCAGAAACTTTTAAGTTTCGACACGAAATAGACAAACAGATCGGCTAAAGTATTAAACCGTCACGGTAAGACCGTAATGGAAAATACTTAAGCAAAAAATTTCTAATATACTTGAAAAATATAGTATTCTTTCAATGAGGACTCCTCCCGGAACACGTCAAAGTGACGGTGTGTTCGAACCGAGTAAGCGAATTTTGTTGGACATGATAAGGTTCATCATGAGTCGCTCTGAGCTACCATTTCCTTCTACGGATAAGCATTAACAGTGCAGAACTTATTTTGAATAAGGTTCCATTAAAATCTGTTTGACAGATATCATATTAGATATGAACAGGAAAGAAACCGGGTTTCACATTCCTGATAATTTGGGAATGCTAGGCATATGTTTGGATGATACCAAACTAAAACCCAAATTGAATAAGTGTCAAATTGTAGGTTATCCTAGGGATACATAAGTATAGTACTTATACAACTCACAAGAGAACAATTAGATTGTTGCTCACCATGCGGTTTTCCTAAGAGGAATACCGATATGCAGTGGTAAGTGGGAGGATAGTAAAGCTCGATGAAAATCGGAGTGATACTATTCCAGGCACCGATTCCTAATGGAACATATATAGTTCATCAATGACGAAACTATAACATTAATCTTCAAATACACAAGAACCCCGTATGTCGGAGAGAGTCAGAAAACAACCTGGGGTATGGGTTTCTGATCTCACCTCATAAAGATGTCTATCTTATTGAGGTATACCAACTGACTACGTATGAGGAAGTGATACAAGGTAACGACTCCCTATTATGACAAAGTGTCATGAGTCCGAAATGGATTCCATGTATATCAACAAGTTTGGATACTAGTTGATGTACCGCAAGGCATTATGCCTATTGGTACTATATAAGTCTTCAAGGAAGACATACATGGATGGCAACATACCAACGTATAAAGCTAGGCTTTTAGCGGAAATGTATCGTTATCAACATTGTGTTGATTACGATTCAACCTTTTACCTGTTGCCACGGTAAATCCATTTGGATAATGCTTGCTAATGCTGCATGTTTCATGTATGAAATATGTCAGCTTAACGGGAAAAACACTTTCCTTAAACGGAAACCTTTAGGAGGATGTTTACAACATCCTGTCGATTTTGTCGTACCAAAACTAGCAAACAAGGTTTGCAGGTTATTCGATCCATGTTTGGATGGAAGCAAGCATAGGTTTTTGGAATTATCATTTTGATGTAATCATAATGGTTTATGATTTAATTCAAAACGAAATGATTCTTGTGTATATAAGAAGGTTAGTGGGAGCGCACTGACAGTGCATGTCCTATAAATAATGATAATATGTCATTTCTTGGAAATGATATTCCCATATAACAATCGGCGAAAGCTTGGCTTTCAAGAAAACTCTCAGAGAAATCGTACATTGTAAAATGTACGCGACCTGGTGTCTCATACGCTTTGAGCATATGGATTCACAAACAGACCAATCCAATGATAGTCACTGGATTGATGTTAAGAACATCCGTTAGTATCTTAGAGAACTAAGGATGCTGTCTTAAACTATGGAGATGGAGAACTTGAAGTGACTGGGATCACTGTTGCAAGTTTCCTAACCGGTAAAGACGACTAAAAGTCACAAGCGGTACTATACAGATTGAATAACGGTATAGTGAGCTGGAAATCTTCCAAGCAATATACTGTTACCGAATGAACAACAAATGCGGATTATTGCTGCAGCTGAGGCAGCAATATAAGTCATTTGGGTCGATAATAAATCTAATTAGATTAGATATAGTTCTGTTAGCAGCTGAGCTAGGCGTCAGCACAGGCTAAAGAATTAATGGTCTCATCAACGATCCAGATACATACTTCGATATTCATCTGATTCGTTCGGATCATACATCATGGCGATGTGATGATCGAATAAATCGCATCAGATGATAATCATGCAAATCCGCTGACGAAAGCCTTTTCTCAACAGTTTGAGCCAACCGTACATAGTTCGGGTGTAAGACACTCGAGTGACTGGCTATAGGCCAAGTGGGAGATTGTTGGACAACTATGACCCATAGCGTCACTATTTGTACAGATCATGGTGTTTTTGTACAAATTAACTATGTGACAAAGGAGATTGCACTCTTATCATTTGTGATTAGATCACCTAGATATATAAATGATAGGAGGTCCCTGTGATTTTTCATGGATTGAGAATGATATGAGACAGTATCAGTCCACGAAGGATAAATCATTAAATATCCATAGTCAGAGTATTATCGAGATTGGACATCGATGAATACGTAAAAGACTAGTATTACACTTGTGCGCGTTGTGAGGGCACAACGACATAGTTCTCATATATTTGGGTATAGGATACTCATGCAAGTGTAATAGGAGATTGTGTTTTACCGATGGTACGGGAAACAGCTTCGCTCTGGATAGACCCCCTCGGAATTCCATTGGTAGTATGACTATGTGTCTATGGAAGTCCGAAATTAGGGTAGGTGTATTTGGTCTTAACCTGAGACTTGCACCGCTAATACTTGCGACAATCAATATACTTTGGTTGCGGTCGTCCAGGGCTTTAACAGGTTCTGTGTACGCCTATGCTGGGTATATTGAGAATCGTAGTGTGTTGGGTGTGATGTCAAGACGGAAGTGTCACTCCAGTCATATGGAGTTGATGATCGCACAAGGATACAGAACTGGTTCTCTAAAAAGGTTGCAACCGTCAAGATAATATGACTTGGTCATGATTATCTGATATTAAAGAGACTAGTTGCTCGTAATCCGATATATGCTTCGTACGGGACAGACATGGTACCAGCCCCAGGCCTTGCATGTGATCATCCGATACTGGATCGAAATACAAAATATTACGTATACTATACCTGATATAGATCCTTTATTCTTGTAAGGATATTTCTGGAGAATTGGGTAGGCATGGCGCTTTGCTAGAAGCCAACCTTGTCTTGTAAATCGATATAAACGTAGTACGAGGTACTTACGTGTTCGGATAGTCCGACGACCGAATTTACTGCCAACATATCCGGGGATCTCATGGGTCGCTTCCCGAAGATTCACCGATGACGTATGACTCGCACTTTTAATTAATCTGGGATTAATTAGATGAGAGAGAAAATTAATCTGGGATTAATTGCGGAGATATTTTATCTGGGATAAAATATCATTTAAAGAGAGATAACGATTAATTTGGAATTAATCGGTAAATTAATATATTTGATATATTAAACGAAATTGGATTTCGACGCGGAATTGAAATTAGATTTTAATTCGGGCGAACGAGTTAATTTAGAATTAATTCGTTAGCGACGTGAATAGTGATTTTGCTAGGCATAATCATTTAATTGCGTCGCAACGGAAAATTCGTTAATTTGGAATTAGCGAACCCGAGCCCAAGATTGTTTGCGAGTGCATTCGCATTTCGAATTCGAGTGCGGCACGTAAGTCAAATCAAGCGTCAAATTGCTAGTCGCATCAAGCGTCAAATCACTTGTCACTTTGAGTGATGTGACTTGACAACATGAATGATGGGAATAGTGATGGATTGGTTGTTGGCATTAATGTTTGACTTTTTGAAAGCAAATAAATAGCTAAATTTATTTTTAAAAATTAATAAGGGTATTAGATACACCTTTTCCAAATCCATCACAACTCTTCTTCTCTCCTCTCTTCTCTCATTTTCGCCCAAGGGGCTACTGCATTTCTTCTTCTGGTATGGCAGTGAACTGCCGAGAGTTTGAAGAAATAGATAAGCAAAGTGCTTGGTTTTGTGGCAAAAATCAAGAGAGCTAGCACTCCGAGAGACATGCGAAGGTGATAGGGAAGTCCACCCATGAGCCGGGAATCGTTTGACGAAGCTTGGAGCTCAAATTCTTGATGATCAAAGCCGATTCTTGGAGGAACCAGAAGCTCACTGCCGTGAGCTGCTATGGGCAGAAAATGGAATTTTTGTTCGTCAAAGCGTCGCTCAACCGCTCGATGTGAGTATTCCACAACTCCTCAGACATGGGTATGGAGATATTTCAGCGACGCCTCGGGTATGGGGTTTAGCATGCCAGGTACGTACTCCGGGTATGGAGATATTTCAGTGACGCCTCGGGTATGGGGTTTAGCATGCCAGGTACGGCACTCCGGGTATGGAGATATTTCAGCGACGCCTCGGGTATGGGGTTTAGTATGCCCTGTACGGCACTCCGGGTATGGAGATATTTCAGCGACGTCTCGAGTATGGGGTTTAGCATGCCAGGTACGGCACTCCAGGTATGGAGATATTTCAGGGGTTTAACATGCCAGGTACGTCACTCCGGGTATGGAGATATTTCAGCGACGCCTCGGGTATGGGGTTTAGCATGCCAAGTACGGCACTCCGGGTATGGAGACATTTCAACGACAGCTCGGTTATGGGGTTTAGCTTGCCAGGTACGACACTCTGGGTATGGAGACATCTCTGCGACACTCTAGGTATGGAGACGCAATCGCGACACCCTTGGTACGGGTTTAGCACGCCAGGTACGACACTCAGACACAACTGCGACACTCTAGGTATGGAGACGCAATCGTAACACCCTAGGTACGGGGTTTAGCACGCCAGGTACGACACTCTAGGGATGGAGACGCAACCGCGACACCCTAGGTACGTGGTTTAGCACGCCAGGTACGGCACTCAGACACAACTGCGACACTCTAGGTATGGAGACGCAACCGGGACACCCTAGGTACGGGGTTTAGTACGCCAGGTACGGGACTCAGACACAACTGCGATACTCTTGGTATGGAGATGCAACCGCGACACCTAGGTACGGGGTTTAGCACGCCAGGTACGGTACTCAAACACAACTGTGACACTCTAGGTATAGAGACGCAACTGCGACACCCTAGGTACGGGGTTTAGCACGCCAGGTACGGCACTCAGACACAACTGCTTCATTCTAGGTATGGAGACGCAACCGCGACACCATAGGTACGGGGTTTAGCACGCCAGGTACGGCACTCAGACACAATTGCGACACTCTAGGTATAGAGACATAACTGCGACACCCTAGGTACAGGGTTTAGCACGCCAGGTACGACACTCAGACACAACTACGACACTCTAGGCATGGAGACGCAACCGGGACACCCTAGGTACGAGGTTTAGCATGCCAGGTACGGGACTCAGACACAACTGCGATACTCTTGGTATGGAGACGCAACCGCGACACCTAGGTACGGGGTTTAGCACGCCAGATACGGCACTCAAACACAACTGCGACACTCTAGGTATGGAGACGCAACTGCGACACCCTAGGTACGGGGTTTAGCACGCCAGGTACGACACTCAGACACAACTGCGACACTCTAGGTATTGAGACGCAACCGCGACACCCTAGGTACACGGTTTAGCATGCCATATACGACACTCAGACATAACTGCGACACTCTAGGTATGGAGACGCAATCGCGACACCCTAGGTACGGGGTTTAGCACAATCAAATCAACTCAGAACAACTGGCAAGTCAAGTGGCAGCTGGCGAGCCAGGTGAGTAAAAATACATTGCACGTACTTTGATAGGATTGTCATTGTCACACACTATACAAGTCCCATCAAAGTAGGGGTGACTGTAGGCACTGCATTTTTGCATGTAAGTCCCGATGATGAGTCTCGTATGGAGACACTACCTTTTAAACTGCGGAAGTCATGAGAAACGGACGTTGGAAGGGTAAAGTTGGAAATTGGCATTTTTATTGGATTTAATTCGGTTGTCTAGCTTCGATTTTCTTTTTGGATCTCTGTTTGAAAGTTTATCCTCGGCCCAAAACCCATAAGCCACTCATCAAACCATACACCAAGCCCAAATACCCGAACTCACCAAAAACCCAAAGCCCACGCCCATAGCATGACCCACAGGCCCATGGCCCTCCTAAATTAGCAAAATACACATTAAACACATGCATAAATCAAGCCAAATCCTTTCCTAAATAAAAGAAACCTCATGGATCCCTTTCCTAATCAAAAGCAATCACTATCCTAAATTAAAGAGATTCATTCCTTATGAGATACTAATTATGAGATGTCACCATCATTAGAATATCCTTTCATATTCAAACTAGGATTGCTTCCAACCCTTTGCCTATAAAAAGAGGCATTCACCCACCCTTCAGAACCCTAGCAGATTCACGCCCAAAGCCTCCTGAAATCACCTCATATTGCCGCATATTCACAGGCCTTAAGCCTCCTCCTTGCCGTGGACAAACACCTCTGAAAACCCTTTCAACACGTCCTTAGCCTTCACGCATATTGCCCAATTCAATGCCACTAACTGCCCCTTTTGACTTCACTCAAAACAACTCACCGCTTCACCTCAACACCTCACCGCTTCACCTTGACACCCCACATCCACAAATCTTACTAAGCCTTCATCAGCCCTTACCACGCCATTAGCCACAAAGACACGCACACAAAGCCACCCGCCCCTCAATTCATCAACGGAAGCTCCGTGTCCATCACGCCACCTGCACGAACAAAAAAAACCCTTGTCCTCACGCCAAAGCCACCTCAACAGCTCTTGCGCCTAACCACAAAAACCCAGCCCTTGTGCCTAGCCACACACACCGTAAAAAACAGCCCCCACTGTAGCCCAAAAAACTGCAAAGTAGTCCCCTGAATTACCGTGAAAACAGTCCAAAAAAACTACACTTTTTGACCACCGAGACTACACCTTTTTTTATCACCAAAACAGCCTATATTTTAGCCCTTAAAACCGCATAAACCAACAGCAAATCAATGAGGAAACATCAGTGAAACGAAGTGAAAATAGTAGCTCGAGCAGCGAAACAGCGAAGGAAAATGTTGAGTTAGTGAACCGGAAGAGTTGCGGATCATCAACCCTTCCAATGGCCGTGTAACGCACTTCCAAGAAGCGACATAAAATGTTAGACCTGAGGGCACCTCTTTTATTTATTTTCATTCGTCTTTTAATCGTTTATTAAATTTAATTCGCATGAGAGTCGTTAGTTGATTTGTGTTGTGGCCGTTGGATGATTGGATATGTGTTCTTTCTTGTGGTATATCAGATGGAAACCCAGACGTAAATTCGGTAGCCGAATTCGAATGGATGGTATTGCGTTTTGCACTCGGGATACAATGCCACGTACCGCTTAAGAGATACACATATTTCATTCATCCAACATTGTATTCGAGCATGATTAGGTTGCTAGTATGTTATTCATCTTAAGCATGATTTAGCCGATAGTATTTTCTTTCTTTATGCATGATTAGGTTGTTTTATATCATATTAGGGATTTAATTTATATTTATGCTTAGATTCTTATTTATTTTCTGCATTAGATAATTGAGCATGCTTGTGTGATGATTGTATGTTATTGCGTGTTTGTCGTTATGGCAACTTACTTTGAAGTATGCGAACTTAGATATAGGTTTCATTATTATTATGCATGCGAACTTAGGTGTAGGCTACCTTTGAGCATACATGTTGAGTAGATTCGGTTAGTTTATTGCACAAATCATATCATTACAAGTGACATAAGTAAGAGACCATTCCGAACCCAATGGTTTGAGGTCTTCCCTCGCGAGGGGTGAGTGCGGCCTTAAATCTTTGTCCCGGTTCACACCGAGTGGCGACTCCATGTTATTTCTCCAGTTTAGTTACCCCGCGGACTATTCCGTAATCCCAACTAGGCCGCGAGCCTAGAACAGCGTCTCCGATTTCTGTGTTCTACAGAAACATGACCCAAAACTTGGATTGCACGATTCTAAGAGTATGATGATAGAATAGGGCTATTGGCATGCTAGGGATTGCATTTTGATGATTGATAAATAAAGAAATTGATTATAGAATTAAATGTCAAAATTTTGAAAATCTTAGGGGTTAAGCTAAAAAAAAAATTGATGAGAATAAAGAATTGTTTCAGGATGATAACTTGGTATAGATTATGTGAAGTTGAAGTTTAATGGAATGGTTTGTTCAATGGGTTTGATATATATTTGTTGGTGATGCATTTAGGGTAAGATAGACCAAGGGCCAGCGTCGTGACACGTATTGGGAAGTTCTCATACATCAATTTCTGGAATGTTAGTGTCGCGAAGCCCAAGGACTTGTGTCACGACGTATAAACATAGGATGCTCACGGGATTGTCAGCATGTGTGAGCGTCGCTACGCCCAAGGGGCAGCGTCGCGATGTGTGGTAAAAATTTCCCCCAAGTCAGTTTTAGTTCAATTTAGTTTCACCCTAGCATGTTAGAGGCCACCCTAAGGGTCTCTTATCAGCTCGCATATATACATTACATCATGATGTATGCATGATACATATTAAAATGATGGCAATTACTTAAACAAATAAAATTACCCTAATTTCGTAATGTATTCCTCAGTCTATTTTCTAATCAAGTTTATCAATTATAAATCATCGCGGGAACCGTAGTTTCCTTCGACAGAGTAAACAATACAGCCAGATTCCAAATCAGCGAGTGGATACCTTTCTTTTAAAGTTGAATTGTTTTTACTTGTTATTGATCAAGACTTACTTTTAAATATTTTAGGGCGTTAGCCAAATGTATTTTCAGTTATTTCATTAGTGAGAAGATTTGAGAAACTTTGAGGTTTTAAAACATCAATAATTATGATTTTGGAGGCATGGGTGAAAAACCCACCTCACCTCTGACTTATGGAATTGATGAATAGACATGTGCGCATATAGAGGACTAGGGAGACGGCGATAGTAACATAGATTCCGCACTAATGACTCTTGTTCAGTGGCTTAGGGGACGGCGATAAGTAATGCCTCAAGACCACTAGTTAGGCATATGAGGGGATAGCGGTACATAACGCCCCCATGCGTCAGGATTTTCAGAGAAAGATTTCAGTGATAGATTTTCGGAGAAAAGATTTTCAGAGATGCGGTTTTCAGAAATGAAAGTTTTATTAAAGAGTTTTAGAAAGAAAATTTACTACTTTCAAAAGGCTCAGAGTTTTGCAGACATAAAATCTTTTCCAAAAACATTTTACAGAAAGTGGTGTATTTAGAAAAGAAAAGAGTTTTCAGAAAAAAGATGGTTTTCTGGTGACAATTTCGGTTTTAGAATCAAGAGTTTTCATAAAAACACTTCAGTTTTTTTTAATTGTCCACTCACTTAGATCGTTCAAATGATCTAACTCCCATAGTTTCTTTGTTTTTCAGGTTTCTCGGAGGATGAGCTCGGAGAGGATGGATACTGATGGTAGTCACTAGGGCGTTCGGTCCACCGGGTCAAGTCAGAGATTGAGTTCAGTCCTGTCAAGTAAAGTTTAGTTTCAGACAGCATATAATAAAGTTGTATTCTAGTATAAAGTTGTTAGGAATATATTCTATTTCATGGTTATGGGCAATGTTCCCATATATGAGACTATATTTAAAAAGAGTATCGGTGTTGTTTTAGTTAGAAAGACAGAGGCTCAGGGGAATAATATGACCTATTCCATGCTGGTAACATCTCCCGGATTGGGGATGTTACATAAAACCATTAACATCATACCCCAAAACAACAAAAATAGCAAATGACACTAGCTTAACGGTTGCGGAACAACAGAAGTATAACAACAATGACAACAACAGAATAACAGCAGCAGAATAGCAAGGATAAATTATGATTATCCATCAACATTAGCACCAAAAACTAGCAACAACAGAATCAACAACAGGGGAGAATAGCATAAGCAGTAATAACCCAAAAACATCAGCCCTAAAAACAGCATCAGAATAGCATCAACATAAATAGTAAGGACATTAACAAAACAAAAAAAACAACCAGCTCAACATCGTCAATCTTTCGTGAGAAACAAACCAAATTCAGAAATTATAAAAATCAGAACTTGAAAAGCAATTCAAGAATTGAAACCCTAAACAACAAAAACAAACCATACCATGATTATGTTATGGTTATTTATGGTTTAATCAGATAGCGCAATAGAACGCGAAAAATCAAAATTTTTCATTTTTGTTGATTTTATTAGGTAATCAAAATAAACTAATTTATTCTAATCATCCAAATCTGAAAATCTAATTTTGCACAAATCCTCAAATTGTCGAGGACCCCCCAAATTATCAAACTTTTACATTTTGATCATTTTAATCCTAATTTGTCAATTATAAGCCTAAGTGATTTCCAATCATTACCAAAATGATTTTTACATCTAATGTACATCAAAATACATCCAATATATGAAAAGCCCCAATTTTGATTTAGGCATAAACCCTAATTTTGTCAATTAACCAAAATTAACGAAAATTATTTCAATATCACACTTTAATCCATTCTCTACAACATAAATCAAGTCCCACCACTTTGAAATAAATCAAAAATATTTATAGGTCATTATTGAGTGGCCTAACAACTCTAGAATGGCAACCAAGTCATCAAATGACAAAAGTGAGCTTATATTTCATTAATAAAGCTTACTTTAAAATCATATATGGATATATTAATCAATCAAGCTTCCAAACTTCTCAACACAAATCCAAGAGTGAAAAATATATTTGCATCATATGTTGTAGCCTAGAATAATAGAAATAATTTTCTATATAACGAATGAATGAAAATACTTTGAATTTTAAAGCTTTTCTTTGTAATTTGCTCTAGACATTTTGTTTTTCCTCTCAACTCTGTCTTTTAATGTTTTTAGAAAACTTAACATTATGAAAGAAAAAAGAAACAAAACCTTTTATATTTTCTCACTTTGGCCGAAAAACAAGAAAAGAAAAAGAAAAATATTTTTTGATTTTTAAATCTAATTAAAACAGAGCAAAATTCAATTTGATGACTTTTCCAAAATTAATGCCAATTTAATTATAAAGTTAGATATTTTATTTTAATTATTTTAATTATTTATTAATTAAATAATCAAATAATTACTAAATATAAATATCTAGATATATATATATATATTATATTTACATTAAATAATAAAAATATATATTTATGATATATGTCAAATATATTATTTGACAATTAATTAATGTGTATTTAATAATCATGTATTAAATACAAATACACATTAATTAGGAAATGACTCAAATGTCTCTTTGCATGTGATTATTTGTTTAACTATTAAACGATTTATGAATAATCAATATTATTCATAATTATTGTCCTAGTGCTCTACGAGTATATTTCATTATGTGAGACTCTCTAAGTTCAAGTATATCCGTCACGAAATCAAATTTTATGTCAATAATTTACCCACCAGTAAATTATGACGACCACAAATAAACTCACTGAACTATACAGGTCGAGGTCATTGCATACGTATAATCCCTCTATCATAGGTATCCAGATTAAACAAGAGATATAGATATAAAACGTCAAATCTATTTAGGTATAATCACGTCGACATATTTATTCGCGATCTCTTAATAACACTTAGAACTCACTTCTACAGTGTACCACGGGCCGACGGATTTTGAATAGATCGCTAATCCAATATTGAATACATATGCTCTGTACATATAACAAACAGATCTTTTCTTAATACACATAGGATATCCTAAGAATTAGTCCACACCCAACGAACAAGCGGAGGTCTTACCTTAATAGGTTAGTGATGTGACTGCAATCAAAGTGTGGAGGATATCCCATATATCCACAGTGGTATTTCAAGTTAAAGAATCATTATGCCACTCAACTCGAAATGATTCTTATTGACGTTGGTGTAACATCTATTAAGAATCTTTGGTGAGTCGTTCAGTGTTTATCCAACATAAACACCTACATGTCTATACGAGTCTCTGAGTCTCATTGTTCATTGAGTAATAACCATTAAAATCCTAGATTTCAATATATGACACGTATCGATCTCTGAAATTTTACTTACTGACCAAGTAATATAAACCTTGACCAGGAACAGTTTAAAAATGATAATGTTATGATACAATTCAATGACAGTCGCGACGCCTTTTAAACTATATCATAACTAATCATTATAAGGTTTGTTATATCTTAACCATATAATAAATGATATTAATTAAAGAAACTATTTATTTTATTCAACATAAAATATTTACAATATCATTTAAAGGGAAATACAACATAAAATTGGTGCGCTGAACACCAACTCTAACAAAATCTCCCACTTGGTCTAATGCCAATATCTCAAACCCATCGACTCCACATGTTTATCAAATAACTTCGGAGGAATGGCCTTGGTAAGCGGGTTATCTACATTATCCTTACTCGGGACCATGCACACGACCATTTCCCATCGCTACATAATCTCTCTAATGATGTGGTACTTTCGTTCCACATGTTTTGACTTCTGATGCGCCCTCGATTCATTTGCTTGTGCAATGGCTCCAATATTATCACAATATAACGGAATCGGATTCTCGATACTTGGGACTACTCTAAATTATGTGATAAAGTTTCTAACCAATACATCTTCCTTTACAGCTTCAGAAGCTGCAATATATTCCGCCTCTATGATGGAATCAGTTGTTGACCCATGTTTGGAACTCTTCCAACAAACTGCACCTCTGTTAAGGGTAAATATGAATCCTAATGTAGACTTTCTATCATCGGGATCCGATTGCAAATTGGAATCTGTATACCCATTAAATTGTAGTTGATTTCCTCAATATATTATAAACTTATCATTACTACCTTTAAGATACTTAAGGATATATTTAATAGCCATCCAATGGTCATTGCCTGGATTGGACTGATATCTGATGGTTACACTAACTGCGAAGCTGGTATCAAGTCTAGTACATAATATGGCATACATGATGCTGCCCAAACACGAAGCAAAAGGCTGATTAGACATTCTAATTTTTTCATCTTCTGTTTGTGGACAGATCTTCTTTGAAATATGTAAGCAATGTCTGAAAAACATGTTTATTGTCTTACAGTTACCAAAATTATATCGTTCTAAGATTTTATCTATGCAAGTTGATTGGCATAACCCAATAAGCTTCCTTTCTATAGCTTTATAGAGTTTTATGCCTGAGATATAAGAAGCTTCACCCAGGTCCTCATGGAGAAATTCTTACAAAGGTACGCTTTGATGCCTTGCATCATCCCGATATCATTCCCAATGATCAGGATGTCGTCAACATAGAGAACTAAAAATACCACCATACTCCCATTGGCTTTCTTATACACACAGGATTCTTCCGAATTCTTGAGAAAATCAGACAATTTGATTATCTCATCGAATCGAAGATTCCAACTTTGTGAAGATTGTTTAAGTCCATAAATGGACTTCTTAAGCTTACATAATATGCTCGAGTTCTCCATGGATGCAAAACCCTCCGGATATTCCATATAGATTTCTTCATCAATAAATCCATTTAGAAAAGATGTTTTGACATCCATTTTCAAAATCTCGTAATCATGGTAAGCGGAAATAGACAATAAAATCCTTATAGACTTTAGCATCACAACTGGCAAAAAAGTTTCATCGTAGTCGACACCAGGTCGCGTCATTACACTATTCAGGCCTTAAATGTTTCAATTTTTCAATCAGGCATGCGCTTCCTTCTATAAACCCATTTACAACCGATAAGAACAATTCCTTCAGGAAGCGGAACCAAGTCCCAAACTTGATTCGCATGCATTGAGTCTAACTCGGATTTCATCGCCTCTTGCCACTTCATATAGTCGATGTCCAACATCGATTCTCTATAGGTAAAAGGGTCAGTCTCTTCAATTAAGAGAACATCGAGACTCTTTTCTTACATCAAATAAAAGTGTTGAGGAGGTCTAGATACCCTTTTGTGACCTATGGAGTGTATGTAATGAAGGTTCTTCATCTTCTTGAACTTTAGGTTCCTCCGTTGGTTCGTCGGTCTCAGGTTATACTTCATCAAGTTCAACCTATCTATGATTACCTCATTCAGACAATAATTCTACTTCTAGAAATTTTTCGAAGCGAGCTACGAACATATTTCGATGCTCGGTATTATAGAACAAATATCCTTTCATATTTGAAGGATATCCAACAAACGTAAAATTTTTCCCTCGAGGCAAAAGTTTATTCTGCTGAGCCACCCTACATATGCAGGACAGCCCCAAACCTTAATATAATTAAGATTTGGTTTCCTACCGGTCCATATCTCATACGAAGTAGTAGGAAAAGCTTTACAAGAAATCTTATTCAAAAGATGTGCGGCAGTTAAAAAAGCATAACCTATTAAGAAATAGGGCAAATCTGTAAAACTCAACATAGATCGGACTATATCCAATAATGTCTGATTTCTCCTCTCTGACACTATATTATGTTATGGAGTACAGATATATCCAATAATGTCTGATTTTCCTCTCTAACACTATATTATGTTATGGAGTACTGGTATGAGTATATTGAGCGAGAATCTCATTCTCCTTTAAATAATCAGTGAACTCTCCACTCTTATATTCACCGCCTCGATCAGATTGAAGGCATTTAATATATTGTCCAGTTTGTTTTTCTACTTCGTTTCGGAATTCTTTGAACTTTTAAAAGGTTTCTGATTTATGTTTCATCAGGTAAACATAACCATACATTGACACATCATTGGTAAATGTAATGAAGTATGAAAAGTCAATGTGTGTAGTTTGACTCATAGAACCACATACATCAGAATGTATGAGTTCCAATAAGTCAGTTGCTCAATGTCCAACACCTGAAAAGAGGGGCTTTGGTCATTCTACCCTGAATATAAGATTCACAAGTTGGATAAGGTTCAATAGCGAAATCTGGAATCAAACCATTCCTCACCATCTGGGTTAGGCGTTTCACGCCTATATGACCTAACCTCATATGCCAAAATTCAGTATTATTTATTAGAGAATTTATGTTTAATCATTCAGTATTCAAAATATTCGAGAAGTGTTGCAAAAATGTAATGACCATGTTCATTTTGGACAACAAGGATATGAATATTATTTCTATCATATAAATACAAGGAACAGTTTCTTAATATTTACATGATAGCCCTATGTATCAATACAAAAAGTGAGAAATATTTCTAGCATCCCGATAAACATAGCAGTCATTCAGCAAAAAGTCGCCCACTAGGTAAGGGAATCTGTTGGTTTATTCTAGGTCCCAAGATCAAACAAGACATGAAAAATGCGTGAATACACCAATGAAGATAGCGGAATACTACATTGATCGGTTATGTCGATTTTTGAAGACGAATCATGCCCAAAAACGCACTGCTTGGTAAGCTTACTGCATGCAGTCCACTGCCTCCAAAAACAGAATTTTGAGATGAGAAACGCAGCTCCTAGCTTCGTTGGATGGATCCCGGCTCATGGTCGAACCTCCCTACCACCTTCGCAAGACTCGTAGTGTGCTAGCACTTGAATTTTCACCATGAAAATCCAACCCTTGCTTCCCTAAAGTCACGCCTGAATTGGTTCCAAACCAGTAACATGTTTCAGTTTTTGGGCGTGAGGAGAGGAGAGAATTTGAGAGAGAGAATTGTATTATTAAGTTAAAATGATTTACCAAAAATCAATTTATATTTATGCCATAACTTTATTAAATTGATAATAAATTTATGACACAAATCATGCAATGGTTTAGAGTGTCAAACACTCAAACTCCATGCAAGACCATTGAGTGTTGTACACAATCTTCATGCAATGCATTAGAATAAAATAATGCATAATATGACATGTGTCATGTGGGCCCCACACGTTTTCAAATGAAAGTGGGCCCACGTGCACTCACGCGTTCGGGTTCGATATTTCCGAAATACCGAGCTTACGTCGCGACGTTAATTAAATCGAATTTAAATAAATAATTGCGCCAGCGAAATTAATTTACGTCGCTAACGAATTAATTCTAAATTAACTCGTTTGCCCGAATTAAAATCTAATTTTAATTCCGCGTCGAAATCTAATTTCGTTTAATATATCGAATATATTAATTTACCGATTAATTCCAAATTAATCGTTATCTCTCTCTAGACGATTATTTATCTAGATAAAATATCTCCGTAATAATCCTAGATTAATTTTCTCTCTCTTCTATATAATCCCAGATTATTCAAGAGTGCGAGTTGTGCGTCATCGGTGGATTATCGGGAAGCGACCCATGAGATCCCCGGATAATCTGGCAGTAAATACGGTCGTCGGAGTATCCGAATCACGTACGTACCAAGTACTACGTTCTACCGATTTACGAGACAAGGTCGACTCCTAGCAAAGCACCAAGTCTACCTAATTCTCCGGACATATCCATTAAAGAATATTAAGATCTGTATCAAGCGTAGTATACTAATGTATTGTGCATATCGGCCCAGTATCGGATAATCACGTGCTAGGGCTGGGGCTGGATAAGTGTCTGCCCCGTCCGAAACACATATCGGATGTCTGGTAACTAGTCTCTATAATCGGATATTCATGACCTGGTCATAATATCACGATTGGATGCGCATCACTTAAGAGCACTAATACCGTATCCTGCGTGACATCATCTCCATTATGACTGGAGTGACACTTCCGTCTTGACATCACATCCAATACACTACGATTCCTGATAAACCCAGAAGAGGTGAACACAGAACCAGTTAAGATCCCCCACCACCAAAACCAAAGTTTACCGATTGTCGTAAGTATTAGCGATGTAAGTCTCAGGTTAAGACTATACACACCTACCTTGATTTCGGCCTCCCATAGACACCTAGTCATAATACCAATGGGATTCCGAAGGGTCTATCCAGAGCGAAGCTGTTTCCCGTACCATCGGTGAAACACGACCTCCTATCGCACTTGCACAAGTATCCAATACTTATATATATGAGAACTATGTTGTTGTGCCCTCACAACGCGCACAAGTGCAATACTAGCCTATTCCGCATTATCGATGTCCAGTCTCGATAATACTACGGCTAGGGATATTTAATGATTAATCCTTCGTGGACTGATACTGTCTCATATCATCTCAATCCAGGAACTAATCATAGGGACCTCTCTTCATTTATATATCTATGGTGATCTAATCACAAATGATGAGAGTGCAATTTCCTTATTACATAGTTAATTTGCTACAACAACACAATGATCTGTGCAAATAGTGACGCTATGGGTCATATTATCCAACAATCTCCCACTTGGCACATAGCCAGTCACTCGAGTGTCCTACACCCGAACTATGTTAGGTTCGCTCAAATTGCTGAGGAAAGGTTTTCGTCAGCGGGGATTGTTGTTTGACGCGATTTATACGATCATCACATCGCCACGATGTATGATCCGAACGAATCAGATGATATAGAAGTATATATCTGGATCGTCGATGAGACCTTTAATTCCTTAGCCTGTGCTGACGCCTAGCTCAGCTGCTAACAGAACTATATCTAATCTAATTAGATTTATTATCGATCAAATGGCTTCTATTGCTGCTCAGCTGCAGCAATAATCCGCATTTGTTGTTTATTCGGCAACAGTTATCTTGCTCGGAAGATTTCCAGCTCACTGTCCCGTTATTCAAACTTTATAGTACCATAGTATTTAATTGTTTGGAAACTTGCAGCAGTGATCCCAGTCACTTCAAGTTCTCCTTCTCCATAGTAAAAGATAGCATCTTTAGTTCTCAGAGATACTAACAGATGTTCTTAACTTCAATCCAGTGACTGTCACTTGGATTGACCTGATTGTGACTCCATATGCTCGAAGCGTATGAGACACCAATACAAGTACATTTTAAATGTACAATTTCCAGAGAGTGTTAACAACTCCAAATCTATCCCAGTAGATCTTTATTCCTCTAATAAAGGTTGTTATCTCCCAGAATTCTACGGAGAATTTCTATTGAAAGCCAAGCTTTCAACAATTGTTTTGGGAATTTCACTGTCAGTGCGCTCTCCCACTAACCTCCTTATATACACAAGAATTATTTCGTTTTGAGTCAAATCATAAACCATTATGATTATTTCAAAACGACAGTTCCAAGAACCTTATGCTTGCATCAATCCAAACATGGATCGAATAACCCGCAAACCTGGTTTGTCGGTTATACAAAATCGTCAGGATGTTGTAAACATCCTCCAAAAGGTTTCCTTTTCAGGAAAGCGATTTTGATTTGTAACTGACATATTTCATAAATGAAATATACAGTTATCAACAAGCATCTTCAAAATGGATTTACCATGGCAACAGGTAAAAGGTTGAACCGTTATTAACACAATGTTGATAACGATACCTTTCCGTCAAAACCTTAGGTTTGCACGTTGGTATGTTGCCTTCCATGTATGTCTTCCTTGAAGACGTTTAATGTACCATAGGCACAACGCCTTGTGGTACAACAACTAGTATCCAAACATAGTTGTTATACATGGAATCCATTTCGGACTCATGGCACTTTGCCATAACAGGGAGTCGATACCTCGTATCACTTCCTCAACGTAGTCGGATGGTACACCTCCATAAGATTGACATCTTTATGAGGTTAGATCAGAAACCCATACCCTAGGTTGTTTTCTGACTCTATCCGATCTACTAGTTTCTTGTGTATTTGAAGATTAATGGTATAGTTTCATCATAGATGAACTGTTTGTGTTCCATTACGGACTTCGTGCCTAGAACAGTATTACTCCGATTTTCATCGAGTATCACTATCCTCCCACTGACCACTGCATATCGGTATTCCTCTCAGGAAAACCGCATGGTGAGCAACAATTACATTGTTCTCATGTGGGATTATAAGTACTATATTAAGGTTTCCCTTAGGATAACCTATATTGGCACTTATCCAATTTGGGTCCTTAGTTTGGTATCATCCAAACGCTATGCCTGGCATACCCAAATTATCAGGAATGAGAAACCTCGTTTCTTCCCTGTTCATATCCTATATGATATCTGTCAAACAGATTTATATGGAACCTTATTCTAAATAAGTTTTGCACTGTTAATACATATCCTGTTGAAGGAAATAGTAGCTCAGAGCGACTCGTGATAAACCTTATCATGTCCAACAAAAATTCGGTTTTTGGTTCGGACACACCGTCTAACTGACGTGTCTCGGGAGGAGTCCTCATATGAAAGAATACCGTACTCTTTCATTTACGTATGAAACTTACTGCTTAAGTATTTTCCATTACGGTTTTACCGTGGCGGAATAATACTACAGCCGATCTGTTTGTCTACTTCGTGTCGAAACTCTAAAGTTTCCGATCTGTGTTCTTCAAAAGAAACACATAACCACAACGTGATGTCACATCCGTTAAGGTCACGAAATATTCATGTTCACATCTAGCCTAGCTAGATATGGGCCCACTTACTTCACCATGAATAGGGCTAACAGATCGGTGGCCCTTTTACTATTACCAAGTAAATAGTATTTTAGGTTTTTAACCTAAAAAACTAGATTCGTAGACCTTATTTGAATAGTCAAATCAGTCCTAGTACCCACTCTTAAAAAAGGTATGGATATACGAGTCTTGTTTAATTGTGTCCTAGACAACAATGCCACAAATAAGTCTCTTTGATCAAATCAATTTGAGCTATTTATTTGTCATTTTATATGTTTGAGATTTTTTATATTCAAAATATAAATTCTGTTATTTACATCCAATGTATTTATCTCAGTATCATCTTTATATAATGAAACACTTTAGTGTTCTAAAATAAAGGTTTTATCCGCAATGGATTAAACACTGATATAGAGATAATGTCTCTAGTAAACTAGTTACATTATAACATTTCCTAATTTAAGTACATACCCAAAGGGTAGTTCCTAAACTTAGGTATCTACGGTCGAAACAGCGACTTTCGTCCCGTTTCCGATTGCAGAGAAATCTCGGCTTGAAGCCAGTATCCAGCTCACAGCGGATTCTGAACGTCAATACATATATTTTATGTACCACACTAAGTATTTAAAATCAATTTTAATACTAGTAGTGAACATAACTTTGACAAATATTTTTAAAGTTAGAGCCTCGCCCTTTCTTTAATTCCTTCGTGTCTTCCATATCCAAATGGTAGTCACTTTGGGATATGTCAATTATCCTTTTCAATATTTCACAAACCTTTGGCCAGCCTTGGGTTTCGGAATATCGAAACGATGTGCACCTTGTGCTACATGCCCAATTGCAAACTTTGACTTTTCTCCACTAGAATAGTCAATTAATTCTCCAAGAATTATTAATTGCAATTTTAATACTTTTAATCTAAAGATAGATTTATTGTAAGTATATTAATTAAGCACTAAAGTCATCATCACATAAATCTTCCAAAGACTTTATGCTCTACTATTTGCTTAATTATGGGCTTAGTAATAATAAGTTATTTTATCAAATAAATTAACCTATTATTAATTCCCAATTGAAAATTAAATCATTTAAAACATTTAATCCAAGGATTATATATTTTTAAATATTCAACCTTTCAATTCTTTCTTGATTTTAATAGTCCAACTATTTAATCAAATATTAAGGTACTATTTATTATAATGATTACAATAATCCAATTATTTAATCAACTATAATTTCAATATTGATTACTATAATCCAATTATAAAATCAACTATCATTTTAATTCAATTATATTGATTACTATAATCCAATTATAAAATCAACTATAATTTTAATTCAATTATATTGATTACTATAATCCAATATAAATCAACTATAAATTGAATGAGTTTGTGTATAGTCCAACTATAATATTTTAAAACAACATAAAATATTAGTCCAAAATACTTTTGATTAATATGACGAGTAAAATGTAAATGAGCGTGTTTAGCGAGTAATTGAACGAATGTTGCAAATTCAATACTTGCCTCCCACTATTTTTCGTCGAGCCTCTAACCCTCTGTGAGAGTACTCGGGAAACCGTGTTTCCTAGTGGGCTAGGATCCTATTAAATAACACACAACCCTGACTTTGGCCAATAAAAAGCTGTATGCTATTTAACTAGGTAGATCTCACAGATCAATTGGATCTCATCCAATTCCTAGATCCGGTTAGGTGGACATCCAAGTCCGAAACATATGTATAATGTCAATGTATCCAATACATTTTCCTAACCATATCCTCCGAATCATCTAGGCCTTGGCTTTGGCCAAAAACAAACCTAATGATTCCAGTTAAGCGGGACCCATTGACGAGGAAAGTTTCGTAATCAATGTCATTGGACAAAAAGTGATCTTGACTTTGGCCATAAAAATCACGATTTGGACAAGACACCGATATGCAACAAAACTCTCATGATTCAAGTACATCCTTGATTGACAAAGGTCTTGACTTTGGTCAAAAACAAACCAATGCCAACTTCGGATCTTGAACAAGAATCATTCAATGGAAGGATATTTGCTTAATATAGATTGAGGGATTTTCGCGTGCAAATTGGCTACCAATTTAATTATCTTTGTTAAGGTCTCATCATCATACACCCTTAAACATGCATTCTAAATACATAATAAAGCGAGTATGAAATAAAATAATAATGATATGCGGATGGATACTTTACACATTGATCCTAGATCAAATCTCTCCCTTTCTCACTCAAGCTAGCACTTGTACTACTTCTACCCGTTACACTACACTTCTAAAGAAACCTCATATACATAGAGGGGAATAGGTGAGAAGAGAATACAAAGAGAAAGAAGGTGATAAGGCTGGACACGCAGGTCCAATTTAATAAATCGAATTTATTACAACAATTTCTAAAATTGCCCACCCATCTAATATCCATCCGATATACATTATTCATTCAACACAACCACGTATTCACACACATAAGCATGCTATCAATCAATCTAATCAAATTAATTAATCTGATAATTAAGTGATCATCCAATGTTCAAACAACGATTTGATTTTGTTCGAGTCAAACTCGTTTTTGCGAATAAGTACTCAAAGTACGAATTCATGAATTAAATTAAACTACATCATTAAATCAAATTTAACATGTATTTAATACTAATTCATTATTCAATTCCAAATTAAATATTACACTTTATTTAATAAACCTTTACGATTTAAATTCCAAATTCAATCGCGTCGGGACTCAAAGCCCGATTAACGTCCAACGTCAATTCAATTGAAGTCCAATGGGCTTTAATTAATTCTTTAGGCATGGGCTTCGGCAACCAAAGCCCAATAGTGGAATCACCCAAAATGCCTTAGAAATCAATTTCGGCCCATTAGGCCCAATTAACATTAAAGGTTCATTAGTCGCAATTGGGCTTTATGGTTAAGGTTTTGGGCCCAATTGGATCCAATCCATTTGGCCTAAACCAAACTTGATAAATCAAGCCCAATAGGCCCAATTACAACAATTCAAGCCCAAATCCAATTTAAGCCTAATAATTAATTACACTAATCCAATTACGCAATTTAATTACCTAAAGTGCATTATATGATTAATCAACTAAATCAACATTTTCCAAACACAAATTAGTCCAATTAATCATACTTAATTCATTATTACATGTCAAACACACATAATGAAAAATCAAACCCATATTACATGCTTCTAAGTCTCGGCCAAGGAAGGTTATTTTGTCCGATTTGGTTTCGATCCAATCGAACCTACAATCGACATAAATCACCATCCGATTTGATTTCATACACATCCAATGTCACAAAACCAAAAACACCAAGACATTAGGGCATTACAATTCGGCCAACTAAGATTTTGGGGTTTTGTCCAATTCGAAATCCAATCCAATTCGATTCAAATTAACATCAACCTAATCGATTCTAACTCATCAAATGAATTAAAAAACAAAAAAATCCAAGATCCCAAAAATCTTACACACATTCGGCCAAGGTGTTAATTTTGGGGAAAATAATTCCAAATCATTTTCATCAAATTGATCCAATCAAAATTTAATTAAACGTTATAAGCATACAAACATTCAATTCATTCAAATCATGCTCAAAACAATTTACCCAAATTTTAAGCCCTACAAATTTCATGCTTGCAACATTAGCTCTTGATGCCATTGTTGGTTTATTCTAAGGTCCCAAGATCAAACAAGACATGAAAAATGCGTGAATACACAATGAAGATAGCGGAATACTCACATTGATCGGTTATGTCGATTTGAAGACGAATCAGCCCAAAAACGCACTGCCTTGGTAAGCTTACTGCATGCAGTCCACTCCTCCAAAAACAGAATTTTGAGTGAGAAACGGAGCTCCTAGCTTCGTCGGATGGATCCCGGCTCATGGTCGAACCTCCCTACCACCTTCGCAAGACTCGTAGTGTGCTAGCACTTGATTTTCACCATGAAAATCCAACCCTTGCTTCCCTAAAGTCACGCCTGAATGGTTCCAAACCAGTACATGTTTCAGTTTTTGGGCGTGAGGAGAGGAGAGAATTTGAGAGAGATGATCTTGTATATTAAGTTAAAATGATTTACCAAAAATCAATTTATATTTATGCCATAAATTTATTAAATTGATAATAAATTTATGACACAAATCATGCAATGGTTTAGAGTGTCAAACACTCAAACTCCATGCAAGACCATTGAGTGTATTGTACACAATCTTCATGCAATGCATTAGAATAAAATAATGCATAATATGACATGTGTCATGTGGGCCCCACACGTTTTCAAATGAAAGTGGGCCCACGTGCACTCACGCGTTCGGGTTCGATATTTCCGAAATACCGAGCTTACGTCGCGACGTTAATTAAATCGAATTTAAATAAATAATTGCGCCTAGCGAAATTATTATTTACGTCGCTAACGAATTAATTCTAAATTAACTCGTTTGCCCGAATTAAAATCTAATTTTAATTCCGCGTCGAAATCTAATTTCGTTTAATATATCGAATATATTAATTTACCGATTAATTCCAAATTAATCGTTATCTCTCTCTAGACGATATTTTATCCTAGATAAAATATCTCCGTATTAATCCTAGATTAATTTTCTCTCTCTTCTGTATAATCCCAGATTATTCAAGAGTGCGAGTTGTGCGTCATCGGTGGATTATCGGGAAGCGACCCATGAGATCCCCGGATAATCTGGCAGTAAATACGGTCGTCGGAGTATCCGAATCACGTACGTACCAAGTACTACGTTCTACCGATTTACGAGACAAGGTCGACTCCTAGCAAAGCACCAAGTCTACCTAATTCTCCGGACATATCATTAAAGAATATTAAGATCTGTATCAAGCGTAGTATACTAATGTATTGTATCGGCCCAGTATCGGATAATCACGTGCTAGGGCTGGGGCTGGATAAGTGTCTGCCCCGTCCGAAACACATATCGGATGTCTGGTAACTAGTCTCTATAATCGGATATTCATGACCTGGTCATAATATCACGATTGGATGCGCATCACTTAAGAGCACTAATACCGTATCCTGCGTGACATCATCTCCATTATGACTGGAGTGACACTTCCGTCTTGACATCACATCCAATACACTACGATTCCTGATAAACCCAGAAGAGGTGAACACAGAACCAGTTAAGATCCCCCACCACCAAAACCAAAGTTTACCGATTGTCGTAAGTATTAGCGATGTAAGTCTCAGGTTAAGACTATACACACCTACCTTGATTTCGGCCTCCCATAGACACCTAGTCATAATACCAATGGGATTCCGAAGGGTCTATCCAGAGCGAAGCTGTTTCCCGTACCATCGGTGAAACACGACCTCCTATCGCACTTGCACAAGTATCCAATACTTATATATATGAGAACTATGCCGTTGTGCCCTCACAACGCGCACAAGTGCAATACTAGCCTATTCCGCATTATCGATGTCCAGTCTCGATAATACTACGGCTAGGGATATTTAATGATTAATCCTTCGTGGACTGATACTGTCTCATATCATCTCAATCCAGGAACTAATCATAGGGACCTCTCTTCATTTATATGTCTATGGTGATCTAATCACAAAATGAGAGAGTGCAATTTCCTTGTTACATAGTTAATTTGCTACAACAACACAATGATCTGTGCAAATAGTGACGCTATGGGTCATATTATCCAACAAATCTCTCATAAGCCCACTGCAATGGCATCCAGAGAGTCACCACTCCCGAACTCCCTTCTTCAAATCCTCATCCGCGAGTGAAGTGGGTTTCGAAAGGCGAGTCGGCACTCCCTTCTTCAAATCCTCATCCGCTGTGAGATGCATCCTATACAACTCACGACAAGTGCAGTGAATCTCATTCATGCTGAAGTACATGAAAAACTGGCGATACGACGCCGGAAGCAAACCAAGTATGACACTTGTCCTAGAGTATCATTGAGAGGGAAATCACTATGCCTCAATTACTCGATCAAATCGATCAAATGAAGCACATATATGCTCACAGCCTGTCCCTCATCAAGTTTAGAATGGAACAGTTCCATTGCTACTCTATGAACCAATACATGTTCTTGTGTCATGAATATTTCTCGGAGTTGGGTCATCATGCGATAAGCATCATGCATCTCAAAATATTGCCTCTCCAGTTCAGAAGACAAAGAACTGAGAATAAATGATTTAACCCTTAAATCACCATCTTTCTATTTCTGTAAAGTCTCAATCTCTTTTGGCGATGCATCAACAAATATAGCCAGGGTAATGGACCCTCCAATATATATCCCATTCTGCAAAGTTCTCAGCGCCCTTGAGCTTATTCATATCAAGCATACGAGCAAAGGGGTTGTTCGAATGAGCCATCATCACAGATCTATCAAATAGATAGCGAATAAATGATTATCAAACAAAATAGTTTCATATAATATTAAAAGCATTAAATAGATTATGGATTTTTAATCTGAAAAATGCCTCTCCCACTATTTCATGCAAAACTGTAATCCCCAAATAGAATACATAAAAAGAAAAAATCAAATTAAATACAATAGTGAAAATTAGACCCTATAAATATATTTCAGCTTACAGCTTTGGCACGTTCTCGCTTACGTATATTCATTAGGTAGACAACTCGTTGTCAACCACTCACCAGTGACTCCTGGGTTCCGGTCCTGATTGTTTCTCGTTGTGACAACTTTGGCACGTTCATAAGGAGGCGTATCAAGGTTAAACTTGTCAATGATAAATTCAAGATACTTGTGTAACCCTGACAGCTTTGGCACTTTCAGGATTTCGCTTTCGCTTGAATTTACCTAATATCAAAAATATATCTGGTACAGATAAGTTCCTACCAGCTATATCCTCACAGCTTTGGCACGTTCTCGGATATAGTCGTAGATTATTTATCCATAAGTGGTATTGACAAGACGAACCAAGTAACATGCATCAAATACATATTAAATATAAAAACCTTATTTACAAATAGGGATTTTCTGCAAAAGATGTTATTTACTTTATTTAATCAAATTAAATAAACATATGCATGCATAACGTAAATATTAGATTAAATAATAAATTTAAAGGCATAATCATATCATGTGTTCAGAATCAGACTCACTCTGATATCATTTGTAGGGGATTTCAGAGGTAAACGTAGCGAAATGTGGAAAAATAAATTTTTCCGATTTCAATAATTTTTCTCGGGCAATTATAATAAACTTATTTATTCTAATTACTCAATACTTAAAAACTGATTTTTTTTACAAAAATCAGATTTTAACATATTTGCTGTGAGACCACAATAGTATATATTTTGATCATTTTAGTCCTAATTTGTCAAATACAAATTTAAGTGATTTCAAATCACTACCAAAATGATTTCGACATATCATATATGATAAGTGCATGAAAATGTACTTTGAACATCACTAATTTGGTTTGATTATCATATGTTTAATCTTAATTATAGTTTATTTTGTGCTTTGTTATTAGGAATGAAATATGGATATTGGAGCAATTGTACGTGTTTCGGGACCTTACGGACACATCGAGAGTACGTAGGAAACAAGCAGAAATGCAGGAATCATTATCCTGCAAAGCCTGGCCATGCATCGCGACGCGCATGGTTACTCGTCGCAACAAATATACTTTTTTTCAGGGTTATGATTAGATTATATTTTATGCACAAATAGACTCTAGGACCCCTCTTTAAATACCCAAGCTCGTCCATAACCCTAAAGGGAAGAGAAATAGAGAATAAACAGAAAGAAACAAAGAAGAAACACACAAAAAGAGATTAAAACACAATTTTGAGATTAAAGAACGAAGAAACTTTGCGCCAAACAAGATGATGCTACAATCTCTTCAGGCTATGTCGCTTTAATCTATGGAGAACTAATCTCCTAGGCAAAGCTAAGGATAAACTCTTGTATTTAAACTCTGAAATTCATGTTGTTGATTTTTGAATGCTTTTTAATGTTTAATACAATTGATGATTCATTGTTCTTTATTATCTTTTGATTTATAATCCATAGATTGTGTTTTACCAACTTGCATATAGGAATAGTCATGCTTCTTCTATGTGTGATTGAGGAACCTAGTTGTGACTGGTAAAGTTGTTTTATGAGTTGATCTTCTGCTGCAGTATTGCCTGAGGGTATATTGTCGACATTAACATAGAGAAAATAATTCATCGATTACCTTAGAATTTAATATGTTTGGAATTAAATAACTTCTGATTGTTGGTTAGGGATGTGAAACCTTCAATTGAGTAATAAATGGAATCAATAACTGAATATAGGAATTTGATACAATAAGGATTCCCGACGCTTTACTGCTTCTCTCTATTGATATTTCCTGCATATTTTCATAATCTTTATTTTACATTATCAATTCAATCTTTCTATTTTCATTAAGTTACTGCTAACACTTTTGTTTAAGTAAATTAGTTCATTGTAACCATCTCTTTGAGGAATCGACACCCCAAATAGATGATGATAATCGCAAATACTTTTCGGGCGTAATCAAATTTTGGCGCTGTTGCCGAGGAGACGGTTTATAATCTGAAGGAGCAGGTTTGTTTAGTCAACAACAAAGTGGTAAATTCATTCCATTCTACTTTTTGTTTTTTTTTTATTTCAATTTTAATTTTAGTTTTGATATTTTTTTTAATTTTTTTTATTTTTACTTAATTCTTTCTATTTTTGTTTCTAGTTTTACTCATGTTTAATTGCATGCCTAGACATAGGGTTAGGTTTGGTAGATTTGTTAGGATTGAAGAAGAAAACACAGATTCAGAAAGTTTATTTGACAATCTTTTTGCCACACCATCTACATCTAGCACACATACTGTGAGTGAGTACGGGAGACCACCTATTAGGACTCTTGAGGAGTACCTTCATCCCACTCGCACAGCTACATAATCATGCATCATGTTTCCTCCTAATGCACCACATATAAATTTTAAACTTGGGATGATACAATATCTCCCAACCTTTCACGGTTTGGAGAACAAGAACCCTTAAGTGCACATTAGAGAGTTTGAAGAAGTTGTAGCAACTTTCCATGACCGATTTGGCACTACAGACACAATTAGACTTAAGTTCTTCCTTTTTGCCCTTAAGGATAGAGCTAAGAGCTGGTTGTATTCTTTACGACCACGGTCAATAGGATCATAGGTTGAGATGGCACATGCATTCTTTAATAAATACTTCCTATACCATAAGACTAATGCATTGAAAAGACAAATCTCTACCTTCACCCAAAAAGATAGTGAAACTCTTTATCAAATGTGGGAGAGTTTTAAGGAGATGTTAGTTAGTTGTCCTCACCATGGGTATGAGAGTTGGTGCTTAGTGAGTTACTTTTATGATGGTATAACCCCTAGAGAGTGCCAATTCATTGAGACAATGTGCAATGGTGAGTTTATACAGAAGGACTTTGATGAGGCATTAGAGTACTTGAATGACCTAGCTGAGAAATCTCACACTTGGATTGGACTTAATGTTATGGATAGTACTGATAGAACAGACCCTACTCCTTCTAACAGAGGCATACACCACTTTAGGGAAGATGATAGTCTTAAGGCACAGGTTGAGCTATCGACTATGGAGTTAGGAGCCTTAAAAGCCAAAGATAGCAAGACTATGCATGCAGTAGCTCAATTAGAACCTTAAGGGGTATGTTTTATATATAAAGGGATTGACCATTTAACCCAAGAGTGCCATGTATATGGTGAGATGAAGGGAACATATGAGGAATAATGCAATACCTTAGGAATGTACAAAAAGCCTTATACACCGTATTCAGATACCTATAATCCTAGTTGGCGGAACCATCCCAATTTTAATTGGAAACAGGAGTCTCAACAGCCCACTCAAACATCACAGCCTAGAAGTTATAGTGCCCCCCAGTATCACACACCTACCATTCATAGAAATTCTTTAGAGGACACTATGCATGCATTTATAGAGGCCCAGAGTAAAACCAATCAAAGGTTTGAGTCATTGATAGCTCAGGTGGTTGAAGACAATAAAGAAATAAAGAGTCCAGTCTCCAAGTAGACTAATGTCCTGACTGTGCACGAACAAGGAAAATTCTCATCTTAGGCTCAACCAAATCCACAAGGGCAACACATGGCACAGGCTGATCATGAAGCAGCTAATGTAAAAGGTGTTAATGCTATATTCATTAGGAGTGGTAAAGAGGTAGGGACGCAGAAGACCTTCAACACTGCAGGTGCCACTAAGGATGGTAGTGTAAGTGTTGGAGTTTCTAAACATCCCAAGATCATATAAACAAGCATGAAACATAAGTGCGAATACAACGAGGGAGTTGCGGAATACTCATATCGATCGGTTGAGCGACGCGGCAATGAACAAAACTCGAACTTCTGCCCATTGGACTGCTCGGCATTGAGCACTGTCACAGCTCACTGTCACTGTCATTATCTCTCTTTAATGGATATTTTATACCAGATAAAATATCTCCGCAATTAATCCCAGATTAATTTTCTCTCTCATCTTATTAATCCCAGATTAATTAAAAGTGCGAGTCATACGTCATCGGTGAATCTTCGGGAAGCGACCCATGAGATCCCCGAATATGTTGGCAGTAAATTCGGTCGTCGGACTATCCGAACATGTAAGTACCTCGTACTACATTTATACCGAATTACAAGACAAGGTTGGCTTCTAGCAAAGCGCCATGCCTACCCAATTCTCCAGAAATATCCTTACAGGAATAAAGGATCTATATCAGGCGTAGTATACGTAGTATTGCGTAATTCGATCTAGTATCGGATGATCACATGCAAGGCCTGGGGCTGGTACTGTGTATGCCCCGTGCGAAGCATATATCGAATTACGAGCAACTAGTCTCTTTAATATCGGATAATCATGACCAAGTCATATTATCCCGACGGTTGCAACCTTTTTAGAGAACCAGTTCTGTATCCCTACGCGATCATCAACTCCATATGACTGGAGTGACACTTCCGTCTTGACATCACACCCAACACACTACGATTCTCAATATACCCATCATAGGCGTACACAGAACCTGTTAATGCCCTAGACGACCGCAACCAAAGTATATTGATTGTCGCAAGTATTAGCGGTGCAAGTCTCAAATTAAGACCAAATACACCTACCCTGATTTTGGACTTCCATAGACACATAGTCATACTACCAATGGAATTCTGAGGGGGTCTATCCAGAGCGAAGATGTTTCTCGTACCATCGGTAAAACACAACCTCCTATTACACTTGCATGAGTATCTTATACCCAAATATATTAGAACTATGCCGTTGTGCCCTCACAACGCGCACAAATGTAATATTAGTCTTTTACCCATTCATCGATGTCCAATTTCGATAATACTCTGACTAGGGATATTTAATGATTTATCCTTCGTGGATTGATACTGTATCATATCATTCCCAATCCAGGAACAAATCACAGGGACCTCCTATCATTTATATATCTAGGTGATCTAATCACAAATGATAAGAGAGCAATCTCCTTTGTCACATAGTTAATTTGTACAACAACACCATGATCTGTACAAATAGTGACGCTATGGGTCATAATTGTCCAACAATCTCCACTTGGACTATAGCCAGTCACTCGAGTGTCTAACACCCGAACTATGTACGGTTGGCTCAAACTGCTGAGAAAAGGCTTTCGTCAACGGATTTGCATTATTATCGTCTCATGTGATTTATTCGATCATCATATCGCCACGATGTATGATCCGAACGAATCAGATGAATATCGAAGTATGTATCTGGATCGTTGATGAGACCATTAATTCTTTAGCCTGTGTTGCAGTCTAGCTCAGTTGCTAACATAATTATATCTAATCTAATTAGATTTATTATCGACCCAAATGGCTTCTATTGCTGCCTCAGCTGCAGCAATAACCCGCATTTGTTGTTTATTCGGTAACAGTATCTTGCTTGGAAGATTTCCAGGTCACTGTTCCGTTATTCAAACTTTGTAGTACCGTTTTACGACTTATAGTCGTTTGATCGGTTAGGAAACTTGCTACAGTGATCCCAGTCACTTCAAGTTCTCCTTCTCCATAGACTAAGACATCATCCTTAGTTCTTTAAGATACTAAAGATGTTCTTAACTTCAATCCAGTGACTATCACTTGGATTTGCCTGTTTGTGAATCCATATGCTCAAAGCGTATGAGACACCAGGTCACGTACATTTTTCAATGTACGATTTCTCGGAGAGTTTTCTCAAAAGCCAAGCTGTCACCGATTATATTATGGGAATTTCATCTCCAAGAAATGACATATTATCATTATTTATTGGATAGCCACTGTCAGTGCGCTCCCACTAACCCTCTTATATACACAAGAATCATTTTCGTTTTGAATTAAATCATACACCATTATGATTACATCAAAACGATAATTCCAAGAACCTAATGCTTGCTTCAATCCAAACATGGATCGAATAACCCGTAAACCTTGTTTGCTAGTTTTGGTATGACAAAACCGTCAGGATGTTGTAAACATCCTCCGAAAGGTTTCCTTTTCAGGAAAGCGATTTTCCCGTAAAGCTGTCATATTTCATAAATGAAACACGCAGCTTTAGCAAGCATTATCCAAATGGATTTACCGTGGCAACAGGTAAAATGTTGAATCGTAATCAACACAATGTTGATAATGATACCTTTCCGTTAAAAGCCTAGCTTTATACGTTGGTATGTTGCCCTCCATGTATGTCTTCCTTGAAGAATAATAGTACCAGTAGGCACAATGCCTTGTGGTACATCAACTAGTATCCAAACTTATTGATATACATGGAATCCTATTCGGATATCATGACACTTTTCCATAATAGGGAGTCGATACCTTGTATCACTTCCTCATACGTAGTCAGTTGGTATACCTCAATAAGATTGACATCTTTATGAGGTGATATCAGAAACCCATACCCCAGGTTGTTTTCTGACTCTCTCCGACATACGTGGTTCTTGTGTACTCGAAGATTATGGTATAGTTTCATCATTGATGAACTATATGTGTTCTATTAGGATCGGTGCGATAAATAGTATTACTCCAATTTTCATCGAGTTTTACTATCCTCCCACTTACCACTGCATATCGGTATTCCTCTTAGGAAAATCGCATGGTGAGCAACAATCTAATTGTTCTTTTGTGAGTTGTATAAGTACTATACTTTGGTATCCCTAGGATAACCTACAATTGGCACTTATCCAATTTGGGTTTTAGTTTGGTATCATCCAAATATATGCCTAGCAGACCCAAATTTTCAGGAATGCGAAACCCAGTTTCTATTCCCGTTCATATCTAATATGTAATCTGTCAAACAGATTTTATGGAACCTTATTCAAAGTAAGTTCTGTACTGTGAATGTGTATCTGTTGAAGGAAATGGTAGCTCAGAGCGACTCATGATTAACCTTATCATGTCCAACAAAATTCGATTTATCCTGTTCGGACACACCGTCAAAATGACGTGTTTCGTGAGGAGTCCTTATTGAAAGAATATTATACTCTTTCAAGTATTTTAGAAACTTATTGCTTAAGTATTTTCCATTACGGTCTTACCGTGACGGTTTAATACTATAGCCGATCTGTTTGTCTATTTCGTGTCGAAACTTAAAAGTTTCTGATTTGTGTTCGTCAAAAGAAACACATAACCATAACGCGATGCCACATCCGTAAAGGTCACGAAATATTCATATCCACCTCTAGCCTAGCTAGACATGGGCCCACTTTGTCACTATGAACTAGGGCTAACAGATCGGTGGCATTTACACTTTTACCAAGTAAATAGTGTTTTAGGCACTTTGCCCAATAAACTAGATTCGTAGACTTTATTTGAATAGAATCAAATCAGTCCGAGTACCCACTCTTCAAAAGTGTGGATATACGAGTCTTGTTTAATTGTGTCCCAGACAACAATGCCACAATTAGTTTCTTCTGATCAAATCAGTTTGAGCTATTTGTTTGTCATGTTATATGTTTGAGATTTATTTATATTCAAAATATAAATCTGTTATTCACATCTAATGTGTTTATCTCAATATCATCTTTATATAATAAAACACTTTAGTGTTCTAGAATATAAAGGTTCACCCGCAGCGGGTTAAACACTGATATAGAGATAATGTATCTAGTCAAACTAGTTACATTATAACAGTTTCCAATTTAGGTACACACCCGAGGGTAGTTCCTAAACT
Organism: Zanthoxylum bungeanum; assembly: GCA_019454045.1. Taxonomy (NCBI): domain Eukaryota; kingdom Viridiplantae; phylum Streptophyta; class Magnoliopsida; order Sapindales; family Rutaceae; genus Zanthoxylum; species Zanthoxylum bungeanum. Next base: position 66,317 of record SKCR01045082.1, read on the forward strand.
TAGGTATCTACGGTTAAAACAGCGACTTTCGTCCCGTTTCCAATTCGCAGATAAATCTCTATTGAAGTCAGTATCTGCTCAAAACAGATTCTGAACATCAATACATATATTATGTATCACACTAAGTATCTAAAATCCAATTTTAATACTAGTAGTGAACATAATTATGACAAAATATTTGAAGTCAGAGCCTTGCTCGTCTTCAATTCCTTCATGTCTGCTTTGTCCAAACGGCAGTCACGCTTCCGCAATCCCGTTTGCCATATTTAGGCAGACATTTTGGGATATGTCATTTATCTTCCCAGAAGATTATAATGATTTTGCCTTTGCCCTTTTTCATATTCCAGAAGCCTTTGGCCAAGCCTTGGGTTTCTAGAATATCGAAGTAAGGTGCGCCTTGCGCTACTTGCCTATTGCAAACTTTGACTTTATCTCCTTGAGAATAGTCATTAATTCTCCAAGAATTATTAATTGCAATTTAGTACTTCTAAAATCTAAGCATAGATTTATGAATATCCTTCAATTTCATTATCATACTTTAAGGATCTAATCCTTAGTTCTGATTCAGAAATTAAGGAGTCTACTACGACAAGCTTAATGGATTAAGCACTAAAGTTATCATCACATAAATCTTCCAAAGATTATGCTCTACTATTTGCTTAACTCGGGCTTAGGCCTAATATGTTATTTTATCAAATAAAGTAACTTATTATTTTCCAGGACCATCCTGAAATTTTCCCAATTTGAAAATTAAACCATTTAAATACATTTTCCCTAGGATTATGTTTTAAATGTCAATCTTTCAACTTTATCTTGATTTTAATAGTCCAACTATTTAATCAACGATTTTTAGGTACTATTTATTATAATGATTAAAATCAATTATATTGATTACTATAATCCAATTATAAAATCAACTATAAATTAATAGTTTGAATACAGTCCAACTGTTATTAAAACAACATTTAAATATTAGTCCAACTAACATTTAATTTATTTGACGAATGATATTTGTTTGAGCGCGTATGGCAAGTAATTAAACGAATATTGCAAATTCAATTCTTGCCTCCCACTATTTTCGGCGAGCCTCTAACCCTCTGTCGAGTACTCGGGAAACCGTGTTTCCTAGTGGGCTAGGATCCCGTTAAATATCACACAATCTTGACTTTGGCCAACAAATTGTATGATAATTAACTAGGTAGATCTCTAAGATCAATTGGATCCAATCCAATTCCTAGATCCAGTAGGGGGACATCCAAGTCCGAAACATATATCTTATATATGCCAATACATCCAATGTATTACCTAACCTTTTTCCTCTGAATCAACTAAGCCTTGGCTTTGGCACAACAAACTTAGTGATCCCAGTTAAGCGCGACCCATTGACCATGGAAAGCTTCGTAATCAATGTCGATGGACAAGAAGTGGTCTTGACTTTGGCCAACAAACCACAACTTGGACAAGACACCAATATGGAACAAAGCTCTCGTGATTCAAACACATCCTCGACGGACAAAGGCCTTGACTTTGGCCAACAAGCCAATGCCAGTCTCGGATCTTGAGTGAGAATCACTCAATGGAAGGAAAAACGCTTAATATTTTGCGAGGGTTTTTCGAGTGCAAATTGGCAACCAATTTATTATCTTTGTTAAGGTCTCATCATCATACACCCTTAAACATGCATTCTAAACACATAATAAAGCGCGTATAATAAATAATAATGATATGCGGATGGATACTTTACACATTGATCCTAGATCAAATCTCTCACTTTCTCTCTCCCGCTAGCACAAATATTTCTTCTACCCGTTACACTACACTTCTAAAGAAACCTCATTTACATTGAGGGGAATAGGTGAGAAGAGAATACAAAGAATAAGGAGGTGATAAGGCTGGACACGCAGGTCCAATTAATAAATTCCAAATTTATTACAACAATTTCTAAAATTGCCCCACCCATCTAATATCCATCTGATATACATTATTCATGCATCGCAACCATGTATTCACACAAGCATGTTATCAATCAATCTAATCAAATTAATTAATCTGATAATAGTGATCATCCAATGTTCAAACAACGATTTGATTTGCTCGAGTCAAACTCATTTTGCGAATAAGTACTCAAAGTACGAATTCTCGAATTAAATTAAACTACACAATTAAATCCAATTCAATTTGTATTTAATACTAATTCACTATTTAATTCCAAATTAAATATCACACTTTATTTACGAACCTTTACGATTTAAATTCCAAATTTAATCGTTACGGGTCTCAAAGCCCGATTAACGTCCAACGTCAATTTAATTAAAGTCCAATGGGCTTTTAATTAATTTCTTAAGGCGTGGACTTTTGGTCAACTCGGGTCGAACCCAATAACCAAAGTCCAATCCGGGAGTTACCCCATAAGCCCAGAAATCAATTTAAGCCCATTAGGCCCAATTAAACTTTAAAGGTCCATTAGTCGCATTTAGGCTTTATGGAAGCGGTTTTGGGCCCAATTGGATCCAATCCATTTGGCCTAAAACCGACTTAGTACAACCAAGCCCAATAAGCCCAATTACAACACAACAAGCCCAAATCCAATTTAAGGCCAAAAATAAAATTCCAAAAATCCAATTTCCCAATTTAATTACACTAAAGTGTATACACAATTAATACCAAATAACATTTCCAAAACACCAATTAGCCTAATTAATCATGCTCAATTACATCAATTAGTGTCCAACACATTTTATCAAAAAAATCAACCCATTCATGCTCAATGACTCGTTTTAGGGATTATTTGTGTCCGATTCGATTTCAATCCAATTAAATCCACAATCGACATTAAATCACATTCCCGAATGATTCTAACTCATCCAATGAATCAAAAATCAAAAACACCAAGACATTTAGGGCTCTCTAACTCGGCCAACACAAAGAATTTGGGGAAAAAATGTTCCAATCACAATTTCTTTAAATTGATCCAATCAATCATCACGAAAACACATTAAGCATACTAAATCATCCAATTTCATTATTCATGCTCAAAAATCAATTTTACCCAATTTTAAGCCCTAAAAATATTTCATGATTTTCCTTGCTCTGATACCATTGTTGGAGTTTCTAAACATCCCAAGATCATATAAACAAGCAAGAGAATAAGTGTGAATACAATGAGGAGAGTTGCGGAATACTCACATCGATCGGTTGAGCGACGCGGCAATGAAGAAACTCGAACATCTGCCATGGACTGCTGCGGCAGCAGCCACTGTCACAGCTCACTGGTTTCGGCCATGGATGTCTTCGTCAAGCTCCAAGCTTTTCGAATGATTCCCGGCTCATGGGTGGAATTCCCTATCACCTTCGCATGTCTCTCGGAGTGCTAGCTCTCTTGATTTTTGCCACAAAAATCAAGCACTTGCTTCCCATTGCTCTCGGCATTCCCAGAAACAGAAGAACAATTTGGCAGTGGGCCGAATGAAGAGAAGAAAGAAATGGCCTAACTTGAGCAAAGAGAGAGAATGAAGTTGTGTATGTTAGCTTATTTAATTTCGAAAAATAAAAATAATAAAACAATACCAATTGTGTAAAAGCTTTCTAAAAGTCAACTTACAAAATTTTGGCTCCAAAAGCATTAAATGCTTTCTATCATCAAATCACACCAATCAATCAATCAATGGTCACATCACTCAAAGTGACATGATTTGACGCTTGATGTGATGCTAGATGCGACTAGCGATTTGACGCTTGATTTGACTTGCGTGCCGCACTCGAATTCGAAATGCGAATGCGCTCGCAAATAATCTCCGGGCTCGGGTTCGCTAATTCCAAATTAATGAATTTTCCGTTGCGATGCAATAATTGATTACGCCTAGCGAAATCACTATTCACGTCGCTAACGAATTAATTCTAAATTAACTCGTTCGCCCAAATTAAAATCTAATTTCAATTCCGCGTCGAAATCCAATTTCGATTAATATATCGAATATATTAATTTATCGATTAATTCCAAATTAATCATTATCTCTCTTTAATGGATATTTTATCCCAGATAAAATATCTCCACAATTAATCCCAGATTAATTTTCTCTCTCATCTTATTAATCCCAGATTAATTAAAAGTGTGAGTCATACATCATCGGTGAATCTTGGGGAAGCGACCCATGAGATCCCCGGATATGTTGGTAGTAAATTCGGTCGTCGGACTATCTGAACACGTAAGTACCTCGTACTACGTTTATACCGAATTACAAGACAAGGTTGGCTTCTAGCAAAGCGCCATGCCTACCCAATTCTCCAGAAATATCCTTACAGGAATAAAGGATCTATATCAGGCGTATTATACGTAGTATTGCGTACTTCGATCCAGTATCAGATGATCACATGCAAGGCCTGGGGCTGGTACAGTGTCTGCCCCGTACGAAGCATATATCGGATTACGAGCAACTAGTCTCTTTAATATCGGATAATCATGACCAAGTCATATTATCCCGACGGTTGCAACCTTTTTAGAGAACCAGTTCTGTATCCCTACGCGATCATCAACTCCATATGACTGGAGTGACACTTCCATCTTGACATCACACCCAACACACTATGATTCTCAATATACCCATCATAGGCGTACACAGAACCTGTTAAAGCCCTAGACGACCGCAACCAAAGTATATTGATTGTCGCAAGTATTAGCAGTGCAAGTCTCAGATTAAGACCAAATACACCTACCCTGATTTCGGACTTCCATAGACACATAGTCATGCAACCAATGGAATTCTGAGGGGGTTTATCCAGAGCGAAGCTGTTTCCCGTACCATCGGTAAAACACAACCTCTTATTACACTTGCATGAGTATCGTATACCCAAATATATGAGAACTATGCTGTTGTGCCCTCACAACGCGCACAAGTGTAATACTAGTCTTTTACGCATTCATCGATGTCCAATCTCGATAATACTCTGACTGTGGATATTTAATGATTTATCCTTCGTGGATTGATACTGTCTCATATCATTCTCAATCCAGGAACAAATCACAGGGACCTCCTATCATTTATATATCTAGGTGATCTAATCATAAATGATAAGAGAGCAATCTTATTTGTCACATAGTTAATTTGTACAACAACACCATGATCTGTACAAATAGTGATGTTATGGGTCATAATTGTCCAACAGTAAGTACTCCTCAAGAAGAACAAGTGCCACATATCCCAGTTAGAGTACCTTTCCTTCAAGCTCTTAGACCCAAATGGTGAGACCTAGAACATTTAAAGCAGGTAAAAATTAACCTTCATTTGTTGCATGTGATAAAACAAGTTCCCACTTATGCGAAGGTTTTGAAGAATCTATGCACCATGAAGAGAAAGCACTATGTGAAAAGACTGCATTCTTGACAGAGATGGCAAGTGCAGTAATTGAGCAGAGGACTCCACCAAAATACAAAGATCCAGGATGTCCCACTATCACTTGCCATATTGGCACACATGAGTTTGGTCAAGCTTTATTAGATTTAAGTGCTAGTGTTAATCTCATGTCATATTCTATTTATCTACAGCTATGACTTGGAGAGATTAAACCTATATCTGGGGTTTTACAATTAGCTGGCCGCTCTATCGAACACCGCGGGGAGTAGTTGAGGATGTTTTATTACAAAACTGATAAATTATACTACCCTGTTGATTTTCTAATTTTAGATACTCAATCTGTGGTTAACACTGAGTCAAAAATCCCACTTATTTTAGGTAGACCTTTCTTGCTACAAATAATTCCCTTATCAATTGCAGGAATGGTGTCATGAAGATATCATTTGGGAACATGACTCTGGACGTAAATATTTTTCATGTCACGAAACAACCACGGGATGATGACGAGTGTCATTACACATACCTGATAGACACAGTCTTACTGGAAACAGCCTTTAAACAACATGAATCTAACCATCCTGAAGTAGAACTGATCCTAAAGAAGTGTAAAAAGAGGAAAAGAAGGGTTAGTACTCACTTGAAGATTATCCGTGGGAAATTAAAAATGAGGTTGAGCCAAATTTTCCATATAGGCAGCCAAAATTTTAACAATCTCTAGACCTTGGGGGATCCATGGATAAACTGCCGCAGCAAGCCATAAATTCTTTCGCATGTCTTAATCAGTTCGCTATATGAAATCCACCATGACAACATTGGTGGTTATGTCTGGCTGACGACGTTAAACTTAGCGCTGACAGGAAGGCAACCCTTGCATCTGCATTTATTTTATTTTATTTTATTTTATTTTATTTATTTTCTTTACTTTAAGTTTTATTTTATTGTGTGCTAATTGCATGTTTATTATCTGCATGAGTATTTATCCAGGTGTTTAGTGCAACTCATACATTCACACAGCTAAAGTCTTACCAGCAGGAACCTGATCAACTCTGTGCCTGGTAGTGTTATTCCTTAATCATGTTTCTTTATATTTATCTTATATTGAGGACAATGCAAGTTTTAAGTGCGGGGGTGTGTGCATATAGTGATAATACATGTTGTTTTGTTAAAAAAATAAAATTATTTTGTTTGTTTTTAGTGTTTAATAGTAAAGCATATGTCCAATGATGAATATTGTTTGTTTTAGGATGACGACTTAGAAACGATAAGTTCTTTAATGTAATTTTATCTGATCCTTTGAGTAGTTGATCTAGTTGACTTGTCAGCACGTAACTATAGATTTTTAGCAGTAAGAACCTAGGTAGTTGGAAAGGTGATTAGTTGAAGAAATTGTAAGTCGATGAATGACCGTTTACTTAGATATCTATCCTGATTTGCTAGTGTTATGGTTAAAAATTAAAAAAAAGTCTCGAAAGAAAGAAATTAAACCACATATAATCGATAAGCGTGAAGCTATCCATGGGCGAGTGTTAGGACCACCATGAGGAGAAATGGTACCTTAAAGGGTAGGTGTGTTGAAAAAAATAAGAAAAGAAAAAGTTCAAAAAAAAAGAGACAAGAAAAGAAAAAAACATACCATACTGACCATAGAAAGGCAATTACAAAGAGCATTTGAGATGTTTAGGTTGGTTTGACCCATCGGATCTCAATTTTTAAACAAAATCATTGAGTTGGCTTACCTATGAGTCAAGCTGTGAATGAACCTTTACACACACACATTGTGAGTCTGGCTTAGATGATTTATTCAAGGACTTGGATTTGAGTTACATTGAGTACTTTGAAAGTTCTCTGATTTCATTACTAGGCATTCTTTGAGGATAATAATATGTGTAACTATTGGGACTATTTTAATTTTTTTGCATGATTGTATGTGTTTTTAAATGACGTTTGTGGGTGTCGTCACTGTAAGCCCTCACGAGACTATAACTCGTCCATTAGGGTCACCTAGAGGTTTAAATGCTTATTGCATACGCTAAATGCAATCGTGATCCCTATGAAAGTGGCTTAGATAGTTTTTACTTATTTATTTAGTTTAGTTCTTAGTTTCTTTTTGCGCTTGAATTACTAGAGACTAGCAATAAGCTGATTGGAGGTTGTGATAAGTGCATGAAAATATACTTTGAACATCACTAATTCGGTTTGATTATCATGTTTTTAATCATAATTATTGTTTATTTTGTGCTTTGTTATTAGGAAGCAATGTAATATGGATATTGAAGCAATTGTACATGTTTCAGAAACTTACGAACACATCGGAAGCATACAGGAAACGAGCAAAAACACAAGAATCATTATCCTGTAAAGTTTGGCCACGCGTCGCGACGCGCATAGCTGCCCGGCGCGACACAGATACATTTTTTGATTTTTGATTAGTTCATATTTTATGCACACAGAGACTCTGGGACCCCTTTATAAATACTGAAGCTCGTCCATAACCCTAAAAGTGAGAGAAATAAAGAAGAAACCGAAAGAAACAAAGAAGAAACACACAAAAAGAGATTAAAACACAATTTTGAGATTGAAGAACGAAGAAACTTCGCGCCAAACAGGATGCAGCTCCAATCTCTTCAGACTATGTATGTCTCTTTCTTCTATGGAGAACTAATCTCCTAGGTAAAACTAAGGATGAACTCTTGTATTTAAACTCTGAAATTCTGAATGCTTTTTAATGTTTAATACAATTGATGATTCATTGTTCTTTATTATCTTTTGATTTATAATCCATAGATTGTGTTTTACCAACTTGCATATAGGAATAGTCATGCTTCTTCTATTTGTGATTGGGGAACCTAGTTGTGACTAGTAAAGTTATTTTATGAGTTGATCTTCTGCTGTAGTATTGCTTGAGGGTATATTTTCGACGTTAACATAGAGAAAATAATTCATCGATTACCTTAGAATTTAATATGTTTGGAATTAAATATCTTCTGATTGTTGGTTTGGGATGTGAAACCTTCAATTGAGTAATAAAAGGAATCAATAACTGAATATAGGAATTTGATACAATAAGGATTCCCGACGCTTTACTGCTTCTCTCTATTGATATTTCCTACATATTTTTCATAATCTTTATTTTACATTATCAATTCAATATTTCTATTTTCATAAAGTTACTGCTAACACTTTTGTTTAAGTAAATTAGTTCCTTGTAACCATCTCTCTGAGGAATTGACACCCCAACTATACTGCGATAACCGCAAGTACTTTTTGGGTGTAATCACAACAAAAATCCCAAAATTTCTTATAATTGCCAAGAGCACCCAACAATTTCAATCTTTTGCATTTTGGTCCAAATTTGTTCAAAACAAGTCTAGATGATTTCCAATCAACACCAAATCATGAGTACATCTTATATACATCATATTACAGTACATATATGAAAAGCAATAAATATGGAGAAGGTATAAACCCTAATTTTATAAATTAATCAAATTAACCAAATTAACCCAAATTAAAAAAATCCAATACTTTAATCAAGTCTCTGCCACACCAAACAAGTCTCACCACTTTGAAAAACCTCAAGACCAATTATAGGTCATCAATGAGTGGCCTAACAACTCTAGAATGGCAACAAGATCATCAAATTATCAAAAGTGTGCTTATACACCATTTAAAAGCATACTTTGTTAAACATACATGCATACATCTTTCATTAAACTTCCAACACACTTATTACAAAATGAAGAGAGTAGAAAAAACTTCCAAGCAACACATGTTGTAGCTTAGAACAATAAAAACAATTTTCTAGTTTAAGAAAAGTAGGAAAAACTGACCCAAATTTAAGTTTCCTTTACTTTTCTTCTTTAACACTTAGCTTTTTCTCTCAACTTTCTTTTTGTAACTTTTGGAGGCTTAACCTAATGTGTCAAGAAAATGAAAAAAGAGACCTTATATACTTCTAGGTCACGGCCGAATTTTGTAACGGAAAAATACAAGATATTTTTCCAATTTTCAAAAGAAAATATCAAGCAAGTAAAATGTCTTTTTAACACCTTTAATTAAATGGTAAAGTCAAACTTTTACATAAATTAATCATTTCCAAACTTTATCGTAATGGTAGATATTTATATTTTAATTACATTAATCATTTAGTAATTAAATAAATAAATAATTAATTAATTAAATACAAATATCTCAAATATATGTATTATATTTACTTTATATATCTCAAATACCTATATTAATGATATATGTCAAATATCACAATTTGACATTTAATTAATGTGTATTTAATAAAAATCATATATTAAATACAAATACACGTTAATTAGGAAATGACCAAGAACTCCATTTGCATGTATCTTTCTTTTAACCGTTATATGATTTATAAATAATCAATATTATTCATAAAAGTTGCCCTAGTGTTCTACGAGTATATTTCATTAGTGAGACTCTCTAGATTCAGGCATATCCATCACAAAATTAAATTTCGTATCCATAATTCACCCACCCGTAAATTATGACGACCATAGGTAAACTTGTTAAATCATACAGGTCGAGGTCATTGCATACATATAATCCCTCCATCACAGGTATCCGGATTATTCCAGAGATATAGATATAAACGTCAAATCTCTATAGATATAATCACGTCAATGTTTCTATTAGAAATCTCTTAATAACACTTAGAACTCCTTCTACATTGTACCACGGACCTATGGATTTAACAGATTGCTAATTCCATATTGAATACCTATGCTCAGTACACAGAGCTGACGGATTCTATCTTGCCACTCACAGGATATCCTGAGGATTAGTCCACACCCAATGGATAGACGGAGGTCTGACCTAAATTGGTCAGTGATGTGACTACCATCAAAGTGCGGAGGATATCTCATATATCCACAGTGGTATCTCAAGTCAAGGAATCATTATGCTACTTAACCCGAGAAGATTCTTATTGATATTGGTGTAGCATATATTAAGAATCTTGGGTGAGTCGTTTAGTGTTTATCCGTTATAAACACCTACACGTCCATACGAGTCTCCTAGACTCAATGTTCATTGAAAAACCATTGGAATCCAAGATTCCAGTATACGACATATACCAGTCTCAACGGTTTTACTTTACTTACCAAGAAGTGTTTGGTTTCTAATTAGGTCCCAAGATCATGAAATCAAGCAAGAAATTCGCATGAATACATCAAAGGAATAAGGCGGAATACATACTCACATTGAATGGTTTGATGCTAGGAAGAACAAAATCCATTTTGCTCCTTGTTGAAGCTCGGTTTTGAGCTGCTATTGAGTAGTGGAGAGCTCGGTTGGGGGCTGTTTTGAAGCTCCAAAAATCGGCCATTGAAGCTCCACGCTTCAAGCTCCAAAATGGTTCCATGCTCATGTGTTAGTTTCTCTATCACCATAATATAACACAATATGTGCTAGCACTTCTCTTCTTCCTTTTATTCTCTTCTTGATTCGGCAAAAACCAGAAAAACAAGAAAGAAATCGGCTAAAACCGTGAGAGAAGAAGAGAGAAAGAGGAGGGAAAATGGTTTCTCTAAGAAACCGTAAAAAGGGAGAGAGAGAGTCAAAAAGAAAAAAGTGTATATTGTTTTTTATATTTCCAAAATAATAAAACCTTTTATCACTTTTAATTTTCAAATACCAAAAATCAAAAAGCAAAAGTCAAAAAGCAAAAAGAAAAAGTCAAAAAGCAAATGCCTTTAATGCTTTTCAGCTACCACATCAATCACTCAAATCAATCAATCAAATTGTCACATCACTCAAAGTGACATGTGATTTGACGCTTTATGTGACTAGCGATTTGACACTTGATTTGACTTGCGTGCCGCACTCGAATTCGAAATGTGAATGCGGTCGCAAATAATCCCGGGCTCGGGGTTTGCTAATTCTAAATTAACGAATTTTCCGTTGCGTCGTAATTAAATGATTATGACTAGCGAAATCACTATTCACGTCGCTAACGAATTAATTCTAAATTAATTCGTTCGCCCGAATTAAAATCTAATTTCAATTCCGCGTCGAAATCCAATTTCGTATAATATATCGAATATATTATTTTATCGATTAATTCCAAATTAATTGTTCTCTCTCTTTTATTAATATTTTATCCCAGATAAAATATCTCCGTAATTAATCTGAGATTAATTTTCTCTCTCTTCTAATTAATCCCAGATTAATAAAGTGCGAGTTATACATCATCGGTGAATCTTCGGGAAGCGACCCATGAGATCCCCAGATATGTTGGCAGTAAATACGGTCGTCGGACTATCCGAACACGTAAGTACCTCGTACTACGTTTATACCGATTTACAAGACAAGGTTGGCTTCTAGCAAAGCGCCATGCCTACCCAATTCTCCGAAAATATCTTTATAGGAATATGTGATCTATATCAAGCGTAGTATACCGACGTATTGCGTATTTCTGTCCAGTATCGGATGTTCACGTGCTAGGCCTGGGGCTGGAATTGTGTCTGCCCCTTACGAAGCACATATTAGATGTCTGGTAACTAGTCTCTATAATCGGATATTCATGACCTTGTCATAATATCCCGATAGCTCGAGCATTTAAGAGAACAAGTTCCGTATCCTACGTGACCATCATCTCCATATGACTGGAGTGACACTTCCGTCTTGACATCACACCCAACACATTACGATTCTCAAATACCCAGCATTGGCGTACACAGAACCGGTTAAAGCCCTGCACGACCTCAACTAAAGTATATTGATTGTCGTATGTATTAGCGGTGCAAGTCTCAGGTTAAGACCAAATACACCTACCCTGATTGCAGACTCCCATAGACACATAGTCATCCTACCAATGGGATTCCGGGGGGGTCTATCCAGAGCGAAGCTGTTTCCCGTACCATCGGTGAAACACAACCTCCTACTACACTTGCATGAGTATCATATACCCAAATATATGAGAACTATGCCGTTGTGCCCTCACAAACGCGCACAAGTGTAATACTAGTCTTTTACGTATTTATCGATGTCCAATCTCGATAATACTCTGACTAGGGATATTTAATGATTTATCCTTCGTGGACTGATAGTGTCTCATATCATTCTCCATCTAGGAACAAATCATAGGGACCTCTCATCATTTATACATCTAGGTGATCTAATCACAAATGATAAGAGTGCAATCTCCTTTGTCACATAGTTAATTTGTACAACAACACCGTGATCTGTACAAATAGTGACGCTATGAGTCATAATTGTCCAACAATGTCCCACTTGGCCTATAGCGAATCACTCGAGTCTTTGACACCCGAACTATGTAAGGTTGGCTCAAATTGCTGAGAAATGCTTTCGTCAGCGGATTTCCATGATTATCGTCTGATGCGATTTATTCGATCATCACATCGCCACGATGTATGATCCGAACGAATCAGATGAATATCGAAGTATTTATCTGGATCGTTGATGAGACCATTAATTCTTTAGCATGTGCTGACGCCTAGCTCAGCTGCTAACAGAACTATATCTAATCTAATTAGATACGTTATTGATCTAGATGGCTTCTATTGCTGCCTCAGTTGCTGCAATTAACCCGCATTTGTTGTTTATTCGGTAACAGTATCGTGCTTGGAAGATTTCCAGCTCACTGTACCGTTATTCAAACTGTATAGTACCGTTGCGACTTTAGTCGTCTTTATCGGTTATAGGAAACTCGCTACAGTGACCCCAGTCACTTCAAGTTCTCCTTCTCCATAGACTAAGACAGCATCCTTAGTTCTCTAAGATACTAACGGATGTTCTTAACATCAATCCAGTGACTATCACTCGGATTGGCCTGTTTGTGAATCCATATGCTAAAAGCGTATGAGACACCAGGTCGTACATTTTTCAATGTACGGTTTCTCGGAGAGTATTTCGAAAGCCAAGCTTTCGCCGATAGTTATTATATGATCATTTCCAAGAAATGACATATATTATCATTATTTAATATATAGGGACAGCCACTGTCAGTGCGCTCCCACTAACCCTCTTATATACACAAGAATCATTTTCGTTTTGAATTAAATCATAAACCATTATGATTACATAAAAACGATAATTCCAAGAACCTAATGCTTGCCTCAATCCAATCATGGATCGAATAACAAGCATTATCCAAATGGATATACCGTGGCAACAGGTAAAAGGTTGAATCGTAATCAACATATGTTGGTAACGATACATTCCGCTACAAGCCTAGCTTAGTACGTTGGTATGTTGCCATCCATGTACATCTTCCTTGAAGACACATAAAGTACCAATAGGCACAATGCCTTTTGGTACATCAACTAGTATCCAAACTGGTTGATATACATGGAATCCATTTCGGATTATATGGCACTTTGCCATAATAGGGAGTCGATACCTTGTATCACTTCCACATTCGTAGTTAGTTGGTATTTCGCAATAAGATAGACATCTTTATGAGGTGAGATCAGAAACCCATACCCCAGGTTATTTTCTGACTCTCTCCGACTTACGAGGTTCTTGTGTATTCGAAGATTAATAGTAATAGTTTCATCATTGATGAACTATTTGTGTTCCATTAAGATTCGGTGCCTTTGAATAGTATTACTCATATTTTCATCGAGTTTTACTATCCTCCAACTTACCACTGCATATCGGTATTCCTCTTAGGAAAACCGCATGGTGAGCAACAATCTAATTGTTCTTATGTGAGATGTATAAGTACAATACTTATGGTATCCCTAGGATAACCTACATTTGGCACTTATCCTATTTGGGTTCTTGTTTGGTATCATCCAAACATATACCTAGTATACCCAAATCTACAGGAATGTGAAACCCGGTTTCTTTCCCGTTCATATCTAATATGTTATCTGTCAAACAGATATTTATGGAACCTTATTCTAAATAAGTTCTTGCACTGGTTAAAGCTTATTCGTTGAAGGAAATGTTAGCTCAGAGCGACTCGTGATTAACCTTATTATGTCTAACAAAATTCGGTTAATCCTATTCGGACACACCGTCAAACTGACGTGTTCCGTGATGAGTCCTCATTTGAAAGAATACTATACTCTTTTAAGTATACTAGAAACTTATTGCTTAAGTATTTTCCATTACGGTCTTACCGTGACGGTTTCATACTTTAGACGATCTGTTTGTCTATTTCGTGTCAAAACTTGAAAGTTTCCGATTTGTGTTTCTAAAGAGACACATAACCATACGCGATGCCGCATCCGTAAAGGTCACGAAATATTCATAGTCATATCTAGCCTAGCTAGACACGGGCCCACTTGCTTCACTATGAACTAGGGCTAACAGATCGGTGGCACTGATACTTTTACCAAGTAAATAGTGTTTCAGGCGCTTTGCCCAATAAACTAGATTCGTAGACTTTATTTGAATATAATCAAATTAGTCCTGGTACCCGCTCTTCAAAGTGCGGATATACGAGTCTTGTTTGATAGTGTCCCTGACAACTATGCCACAATTATTTTCTTAACTGATCAAATCATTTTGAGCTATTTATTTGTCATGTTATATATTTGAGATATTATTTATATTCAAAATATAAATTCTGTTATTCACATCTAATGTGTTTATCTCAATATCATCTTTATATAATGACACACTTTAGTGTTCTAGAATATAAAGGTACACCCGCAGCGGTTATACGTGATATGAAGATAATGTTTCTAGTCAAACTAGTTACATTATAACAGTTTCCAAATTTAGGTAAATACCCAAAGGTAGTTCCTAAATTTGGCTATCTACGGTTAAAACCGTGACTTTCGTCCCGTTTCCAAATCGCAGATAAATCTCAATCGAAGTCAGTATCCTGTTCAAAACAGATTCTGAACATCAATATATATACTTTATGTACCACACTAAGTATCTAAAATCTAATTTTAATACTAGTTGTGAACATAATTATGACAATCATTTTTGAAGTCAAAGCCTTGCTCGTCTTCAATTCCTTCTTGGGATATGTCCTTTTATCTTCCTAGAAGATAATAATGATTTTGCCTTTGCCATTTTCAATATTCCGGTAGCCTTTGGCCAAGCCTCGGGTTTCTAAAATATTGAAGTAAGGTGTGTCTTGCACTACTTGCCTAATTGCAAACTTTGACTTTGTCTCCTTGAGAATAGTCATCAATTCTCCAAGAATTATTTATTGCAATTTTAAAAGTACTTTTAAGATCTAATCTTTGAATATCCTTCAATTTCAATATCATACTTTAATAATCTAATCCTTAGTTCTGATAAAGAAATTAAGGAGTCTATATGACAAGTATAGTGGATTAAGCACTAAAGTTATCATTACATGAATATTCCAAATATCATGTTCCACTTATTTGCTTAACTCCAGGCTTAGGCTTAATATGTTATTTTATCAAATAAAGTAACTTATTATTTTTCCAGACCATCCTGAAATTTATTCCCAATTTGAAAATTAAAGTCGTTTAAATACATTTTCACCCAGGAATGTCTTTAAACACTAATCTTTCATTTTTATATCTTGATTCTAATAGTCCAACTATTTAATCAACGATTTGTGGTACTATTTATTATAATGATTATAATAGTCCAACTATATAATCAAATATAATCTAAATTAATTAACCTCAATTACATTGATTACTATAATCCAATTATAAAATCAATCAACTGTAAACTGAAATTAATTAATTCAAATATATTGATTAATATAATCCAATTATATATAATCAACTATAATACAGTCCAACTGTTAATTAAAACAACAATTTAAATATTAGTCTAACTAAAATTTAATCTAACGACGAAATAATTTGAATGACCGCGTATGGCGAGTAATTGAACGAGTATTGCAAATTCAATTCTTGCCTCCCACTATTTTTCGGCGAGCCTCTAACCCTCTGTCGAGTACTCGGGAAACTGCGTTTCCTAGTGGGCTAGGATCCCGTTAAATATCACACAATCTTGACTTTGGCCAACAAATTATATGATAATTAACTAGGTAGATCTCTAAGATCGATTGGATCTAATCCAATTCCTAGATCCGGTAGGGAGACATCCAAGTCCGAAACATATATCTTATATATGCCAATACATCCAATGTATTACCTAACCTTTTTCCTCTGAATCAACTAAGCCTTGGCTTTGGCACAACAAACTTAGTGATCCCAATCAAGCGCGACCCATTGACCATGGAAATCTTCGTAATCAATGTCGATGGACAAGAAGTGGTCTTGATTTGGCCAACAAACAACAACTTGGACAAGACATCGATATGGAACAAAGCCTTCGTGATTCAAACACATCTTCGACAGACAAAGGCCTTGACTTTGGCCAACAAACCAATGACGTCTAGGATCTTGAGTGAGAATCACTCAATGGAAGGAAAGACGCTTAATATTGAACGAGGGTTTTTCTCGTGCAAATTGGCAACCAATTTATTATCTTTGTTAAGGTCTCATCATCATACACCCTTAAACATGCATTCTAAAACACATAATAAAGCGTATATGAAATAAAATAATAATGATATGCGGATGGATACTTTACATTGATCCTAGATCAAATCTCTCATTTTCTCTCTCCAACTAGCACATGTATTTACTTCTACCCGTTACACTACACTTCTAAAGAAACCTCATTTACATTGAGGGGAATAGGTGAGAAAAGAATACAAAGAGTATAGAGGTGATAAGGTTGGACACGCAAGTCCAATTAATAAATCAAATTTATTACAATTTCCAAAATTGTCCCACCCGACTAATATCCATCCGATAAACATTATTCATGCATCGCAACCATGTATTCATACAAGCATGTTATCAATCAATCTAATCCAGTTAATTAATCTGATAATTAGTGATCATCCAATGTTAAAACAACGATTTGATTTTTGCGCGAGTCAAACTCGTTTTGCGAATAAGTACTCAAAGTACGAATTCTTGAATTAAATTAAACTACAACATTAAATCTAATTTAATATGCATTTAATTCTAATTCACTATTTAATTCCAAATTAAATACTACACTTTATTAACGAACCTTTACGACTTAAATTTCAAATTTAATCGCAACGGGTCTCTGAGCCCGATTAACATCTAATGTTTATTTAATTAAAGTCCAATGGGCTTTTAATTAATTTCTATAAGGCGTGGACTTTTGGTCAAATCGGGTCAAACCGATAACCAAGGTCCAATCCGGGAATTACCCCATAAGCCCAAAATTAATTTTTGCCCATTAGGCCCAATTAAATAATTATGTTCCATTAAGTCATAATTGGACTTTTTGGATGCGGTTATGGGCCCAATTGGATCCAACCAAATTGGCCTAAACCTAACTTGGTACAACCAAGCCCAAAAGCCCAATTACAACCTATAAGGCCCAATTTCCAAAATAAGCCCAAATTAATTAACTTATAAAATTCCAAATTCCATAATTAATTAACCTAAGTGTAATACACAATTAATCATCCAATTAACATTCCTAAAACATCAATTAGCCTAATTAATCATGCACTTTGATAACAAATAGTGTCCAACACAATTTCATCAAAATCAAACCCAATTTACATGCTTATAGTCTCGGCAATTAGGGATTTTTCCAATCTGATTCGGTTTCAATCCAATTGAATCCATAATCATTATTTCCCAAATCAATTCAACTCATCCAATGAATCAAAATAAAAAAAACACAATGAATTTCATGTTACTTTAATTCGGCCAAGCCTACTTTAATTTGGGGAAAAATGTTCCAAATCAAAATTCAATCCAATTGAACTTCAAATTAACATTACCCAATTATTTTAAGTCATCCAATGATGAAAAACAAAATTACCAAGACTAATTTAGGGTTCATATTTTCGGCCATGCCCAAAAATTTGGAGAAAAATGGATCCAATCCAATTTCATGAAATTGAACATACACAACTTCAATTAATCAACATATAAGCATATTTAATCAATCAATTTAACCAAATCATGCTTCAATTGATTTTACCCAATTTCAAACCCTAACTTTTTCATGCTTGATCAAAGTGTTGGACAAAATGACCCATAGCGTCACTATTTGCACAGATCATTGTGTTGTTGTAGCAAATTAACTATGTGACAAGGAAATTGCACTCTCATCATTTGTGATTAGATCACCATAAATGTATAAATGAAGAGAGGTCCATATGATTAGTTCCTGGATTGAGAATGATATGAGACAGTATCAATCCCCGAAGGATTAATCATTAAATATCCCTAGCCGGAGTATTATCGAGACTGGACATCGATAATGCAGAATAGGCTAGTATTGCACCTGTGTGCGTTGTGAGGGCACAACGGCATAGTTCTCATATATATAAGTATTGGATACTTATGCAAGTGCGATAGGAGGTCGTGTTTCACCGATGGTACGGGAAACAGCTTCGCTCTGGATAGACCCTCGGAATCCCATTGGTATTATGACTATGTGTCTATGGGAGGCCGAAATCAGGGTAGGTGTGTATGGTCTTAACCTGAAACTTACATCGCTAACACTTACGATAATCGATAGACTTTGGTCTTGGTGGTACAGGGCTTTAACCGGTTCTGCGTACACCACTTCTGGGTTTATCAGAGAGTCGTAGTGTATTGGGTGTGATGTCAAGACGGAAGTATCACTTCAGTCATAGTGGAGATGATGTCACGCAGGATACGGTATTAGTACTCTTAAGTGTTGCGCAACCATCGGAATGTTTTGACTAGGTCATGCATATCCGATTATAGAGACTGGTTACCAGACATCCGACATGTGCTTCGGACGGGGCAGACACTTATCCAGCCCCAGCCCTAGCACGTGACTATCCGATACTGGGCCGATATACACAATACTACAGTATACTACGCTTGATACAGATCTATATATTCCTGTAAGAATATTTCTGGAGAATTGGGTAGGCATGGCGCTTTGCTAGAAGCCAACCTTGTCTTGTAAATCGGTATAAACGTAGTACGAGGTACTTACGTGTTCGAATAATCCGACGACCGTATTTACTGCCAACATATCCGGAGATCTCATGGGTCGCTTCCTGAAGATTCAACGATGATGTATAACTCGCACTTTAATTAATCTGGGATTAATTAGAAGAGAGAGAAAATTAATCTGGGATTAATTGCGGAGATATTTTATCTGGGATAAAATATTAATTAAAGAGATAGAACGATTAATTTGGAATTAATCGATAAAATAATATATTCGATATATTATAAGAAATTGGATTTCGACGCGGAATTAAAATTAGATTTTAATTCGGGCGAACAAATTAATTTAGAATTAATTCGTTAGCGACGTGAATAGTGATTTCGCTAGGCATAATCATTTAATTACGACGCGACAGAAAATTCATTAATTTGGAATTAGCGAACCCGAGCCGAGAGTGATTGCGAGCGCATTCGCATTTCGAATTCGAGTGCGGCACGAAAGTCACATCACAAGCGTCAAATCGTTAGTCACATCATGCGTCAAATTAATTGTCACTTTGAGTGATTGACTTGACAACATGTCACTTTATTAAAGTGATGTGATGTGACTTAAAGTAAAGTAAAAGTAGAAGTGATATGGTTGTTGGAAAAGCATTAATAGACTTTTGCTTTTTGACTTTTGATATATATGAAAATGATTTATATATTTGTTTTTTGTTTTTGGAAAATAAAATAATATATATAAACCAAAAATCATTTTCTCTCTCTCTCTCACCACTTACGCATCTCTTCCTCTCCCTCTCTTTCTCTCTTCTCTTCTTCACGGCTTCAAGCCGATTTCTTCAAAAAATTTCTGGTTTTGACCGAAATTTTGAGAAGCAAATTGAAGAAGAGTAGTGCTAGCACACACATGGGTTATATTATGGTGATAGGGAAACGAATTTGTGAGCTTGGAAAGCTTGAAGCTTGAAGCTTCAATGGAGTCTTCAATGGCCGAACTGTTGATATTCAATCAAGTCCCAAGGATCACAAACATGCATAAAAACGAGTTGAATACAACCAAGGAGTAAGGCGGAATACATACTCACATTGATGGGTTTGATGCTAGGAAGAACAAGATGCGTTTTTGCTCCTCCATGAAGCTCGGCAATGGCTTCTTGATGAAGTGGACTGCACGATTTTGAGCCTTCTTCCTCCTTGTTCATTCGGCCATTGATGAACCACCATTGAAGCTCCAAGCTTCAAGCTCCAAAAGCCAAATCCAAGCTCACAAATCGTTTCCCTATCACCATAATATAACCCTAGGGTGTGCTAGCACTACTCTTCTTCCTTTGCTTCTCACAAATTCGTGAAACCAGAAAATTTTGAAGCAAATCGGCAGTGAAGCCGTGAATAGAGGAAGGAGAAAAGAGAGGGAAAAGAGAAGTGTGTTTTTCTTGCATGTGAGAGAGAGAAAAGCTTTTACTTTTGTTTTATATATTTACCAAGTAAATAATAAATAAAACATATATTACTTTTTTAATACAAAAGTCAAAAAGCAAGAAATAAATAATGTTATATTTCATTTCAAGCTTTTAAAAGCTTTTCATCAACTCAAATCAACTATTCACATCAAATCCATCCACTTTAATAAAGTGACAACATGTCATGTCACATCACTCAAAGTGACAAGTGACTTGACGATTGATGCGACTAGCGATTTGACGCTTGATGTGACTTGCGTGCCGCGCTCGAATTCGAAATGCGAATGCGCTCGCAATCACTCTCGGGCTCGGGTTCGCTAATTCCAAATTAACGAATTTTCCGTCGCGTCGTAATTAAATGATTACGCCTAGCGAAATCACTATTCACGTCACTAACGAATTAATTCTAAATTAATTCGTTCGCCCGAATTAAAATCTAATTTTAATTCCGCGTCGAAATCCAATTTCGATTAATATATCGAATATATTAATTTTATCGATTAATTCCAAATTAATCGTTCTCTCTCTTTAATTAATATTTTATCCCAGATAAAATATCTCCGCAATTAATCCCAGATTAATTTTCTCTCTCTTCTAATTATCCCAGATTAATTAAAGTGCGAGTTATACATCATCGGTGAATCTTCAGGAAGCGACCCATGAGATCTCCGGATATGTTGGCAGTAAATACGGTCGTCGGAGTATCCGAACACGTAAGTACCTCGTACTACGTTTATACCGATTTACAAGACAAGGTTGGCTTCTAGCAAAGCGCCATGCCTACCCAATTCTCCAGAAATATTCTTACAGGAATATTTAGATCTGTATCAAGCGTAGTATAACCGTAGTATTGTGTATATCGGCCCAGTATCGGATAGTCACGTGCCAGGCTTGGGCTGGATTTGTGTCTGCCCCGTACGAAGCACATGTCGGATGTCTGGTAACTAGTCTCTATAATCGGATATACACGACCTTGTCATAATATCCCGATGGCCGCGCAGCACTTAAGAGCACTAATACCGTATCCTGTGTGACATCATCTCCAATATAACTGAAGTGATACTTCCGTCTTGACATCACACCCAATACACTACGACTCTCTGATAAACCCAGAAGTGGTGTACGCAGAACCGGTTAAAGCCCTGTACCACCAAAACCAAAGTCTACCGATTATCGTAAGTATTAGCGATGTAAGTCTCAGGTTACGACTATACACACCTACCTTGATTTTGGCCTCCCATAGACACACAGTCATAATACCAATGGGATTCCGAGGGGTCTATCCAGAGCGAAGCTGTTTCCCGTACCATCGGTGAAACACGACCTCCTATCGCACTTGCATAAGTATCCAATACTTATATATATGAGAACTATGTCGTTGTGCCCTCACAACGCGCACAAGTGCAATACTAGCCTATTCCGCATTATTGATGTCCTGTCTCGATAATACTCCGGCTAGGGATATTTAATGATTAATCCTTCGTGGACTGATACTGTCTCATATCATCTCAATCCATGAACTAATCATATGGACCTCTCTTCATTTATATATCTATGGTGATTTAATCACAAATGATGAGAGTGCAATTTCCTTGTCACATAGTTAATTTGTTACAACAACACAATGATCTGTACAAATAGTGACGCTATGGGTCATATTATCCAACAATCTCCCACTTGGCACATAGCCAGTCACTCGAGTGTCCCACACCCGAACTATGTACGGTTCGCTCAAATTGCTGAGAAAAGGTTTTCGTCAGCGGATTTGCGTAATTATCTTCTTATGCGATTTACACGATCATCACATCGCCACGATGTATGATCCGAACGAATCAGATGATATAGAAGTATATATCTGAATCGTCGATGAGACCTTTAATTCCTTAGCCTGTGCTGACGCCTAGCTCAGCTGCTAAAAGAACTATATCTAATCTAATTAGATTTATTATCGATCCAAATGGCTTCTATTGCTGCCTCAGCTGCAGCAATAATCCGCATTTGTTGTTTATTCGGCAACAGCTATCTTGCTCGGAAGATTTCCAGCTCACTGTCCCAGTGTTCAAACTTTAT
>SKCR01045083.1:0-122530 GCA_019454045.1 Zanthoxylum bungeanum
GTGCGCCTTGCGGTACTTGCCTTATTGCAAATTTTGACTTTATCTCCTTGAGAATAGTCATTAACTCTCCAAGAGTTAACAATTGCAATTAAGTACTTCTAAAATCTAAGTATAGACTTACGAAGATACTTCAATTTCAGTATCATACTTTAAGGATCTAATCCTTAGTTCTGATTCAGAAATTAAGGAGTCTACCGCGACAAGCTTAATGGATTAAGCACTTAAGTTGTCATCACATGAATCTTCCAAAGATTATTCTATACTATTTGCTTAACTCCGGGCTTAGGCCTAATATCTTATTTTATCAAATAACGTAACTTATTAGTTTCTAGGACCATCCTAAAATATTCCCAATTTGAAAATTAAACCATTTAAATACATTTTCCCTATGATCATGTTTTAATTGTCAATCTTTCAATTTTATCTTGATTTTAATAGTCAACTATTTAATCAACGATTTCGGTACTATTTATTATAATGATTACAATAGTCCAACTATTTAATCAACTATAATTTAATAGATTAAAATCAATTATATTGATTACTATAATCCAATTATAAAATCAACTATAAATGAATAGTTTGAATATAGTCCAACTATTAATTAAAACAACATTTAAATATTAGTCCAACTAACATTTAATTTATAACGACGAATGATATTTATTTGAGTGCGTATGGCAAGTAATTAATCGAATATTGCAAATTCTCCCACTATTTTTCGGCGAGCCTTTAACCCTCTGTCGAGTACTCGGGAAACCGTGTTTCCTAGTGGGCTAGGATCCCGTTAAATATCACACAATCTTGACTTTGGCCAACAAATTGTATGATAATTAACTAGGTAGATCTCTAAGATCGATTGGATCCAATCCAATTCCTAGATCCGGTAGGGGACATCCAAGTACGAAACATATATCTTATATATGCCAATATATCCAATATATTACCTAACCTTTTTCCTCTGAATCAACTAAGCCTTGGCTTTGGCACAACAAACTTAGTAATCCCAGTTAAGCGCGACCCATTGACCATGGAAAGCTTTATAATCAATGTCGATGGACAAGAAGTGGTCTTGACTTTGGCCAACAAACCACAACTTGGACAAGACACCAATATGTAACAAAACCTTCGTGATTCAAACACATCCTCAACAGAAAAAGGCCTTGACTTTGGCCACCAAGCCAATGCCAGTCTCGGATCTTGAGTGAGAATCACTCAATGGAAGGAAAAACGCTTAATATTGTTTGAGGGTTTTTCGCGTGCAAATTGGCAACCAATTTATTATCTTTGTTAAGGTCTCATCATCATACACCCTTAAACATGCATTCTAAACACATAATAAAGCGCGTATAAATAAATAATAATGATATGCGGATTGATACTTTACACATTGATCCTAGATCAAATCTCTCATTTTCTCTCTCCCGCTAGCACAAGTATTACTTCTACCCGTTACACTACACTTCTAAAGAAACCTCATTAACATTGAGGGGAATAGGTGATAAGAGAATACAAAGAATAGAGAGGTAATAAGGCTAGACACGCAAGTCAAATTAATAAATCAAATTTATTACAACAATTTCTAAAATTGTCCCACCCATCTAATATCCATCTGATATACATTATTCATGCATCTGAACCATGTATTCACACAAGCATGTTATCAATCAATCTAATCAAATTAATTAATCTGATAATTATTGATCATCCAATGTTCAAACAACGATTTGATTTTGCGCGAGTCAAACTCGTTTTGCGAATAAGTACTCAAAGTACAAATTCTTGAATTAAATTAAACTACATCATTAAATACAATTTAATATGCATTCAATTCTAATTCGTATATTTAATTCCAAATTAAATACTACACTTTATTAATAAACCTTTAGGACTTAAATTCCAAATTTAATCGTTACGGGTCTCAAAGCCCGATTAATATCCAATATTAATTTAATTAAAGTCCAATGGGCTTTTAATTAATTTCTTGAGACATGGACTTTTGGTCTATTCGGGTCAAACCCAAAAACCAAAGTCCAATCCGGGAGTTACCCCATAAGCCCAGAAATCAATTTAGGCCCATTAGGCCCAATTAAACTTTAAAGGTCTAATAGTCGCATTCGGGCTTTATGGATGCGGTTTTGGGCCCAATTGGATCCAATCCATTTGGCCTAAACCCAACTTTGTACAACAAAGCCCGATTACAACATTTCAAGCCCATTTCCAAAATTAGCCCAATTTAATTAAACCATAAAAATCCAATTTCATAATTTAATTAAACAAAGTGCATATCATTATTAATTACATAAATCAACATTTCCAAATCATCAATTTACACAACTAATCATGCTCTTTATCATCATCACATGTCCAACACATTTTGATTAAAAAATCAAACCCAATTCATGCTATTCAAGTCTCGGCAATGGTAGGGTTTTTAAGTCCGATTCCGATTCCAATTCAATTGAATCCGCAATCAACATTACCCAATCGCTTCAAGTCATCCAATGAGCAATGAAACAAAAAATTCCAAGACCCTTTAGGGCATATACCTCTTGGCCAAGCCTAAGGTTTGGGCAAAAAAATGATCCAATCAAATTTCATGAAATTGATCCAATCCAACTTCAATTAAACATGTTTTAAGCATACTAAATCATCCAATTTCATTAAATTATGCTCAAATTCGTTTTACCCAAATTTAACCCTAAAATCAATTTCATGCTTTCAAAAGCTTAAGACACCATTTTTGGTTTCTATTAAGGTCCCAAGATCAATAATAAGCATGAAAACAAGTGTGAATACATTCAAAGGAGGTGCGGAAAACTCACAATGATCGGTTGGGTGCGACGAAGAACAAAAACGTTCTGCCCTTGGGTGAAGCTCGGCAGTGGCAGTGGCTCAGCAGTGGACTGCACGGCAGTGGGTGGTTTTCCTCCTCCAAGAATCGGCCATGGGTGATCCTCCATGGAAGCTCCAAGCTCCAAGCTTTACAAGGTGATTCCATGCTCATGAAATCACTTCCCTATCACCTTGGTATGGCTCCTATGTGTTGGATAATATGACCCATAGCGTCACTATTTTTACAGATCATGGTGTTGTTGTACAAATTAACTATGTGAAAAAGGAGATTGCACTCTTATCATTTGTGATTAGATCACCTTAGATCTATAAATGAAGAGAGGTCCCTATGATTAGTTCCTGGACTGAGAATGATATGAGACAGTATCAGTCCCCGAAGGTTTAATCATTAAATATCCCTAGCCGTAGTATTATCGAGACAGGACATCGATAATGCGGAAAAGGCTAGTATTGCACTTGTGTGCGTTGTGAGGGCACAACGGCATAGTTCTCATATATTTAAGTATTGGATACTTATACAAGTGCGATAGGAGGTTGTGTTTCACCGATGGTACGGGAAACAGCTTCGCTCTGGATAGACCCCTCGGAATCCCATTGGTATTATGACTATGTGTCTATGGGAGTCCGACATCAGGGTAGGTGTATTTGGTCTTAACCTGAGACTTGCACCACTAATACTTACGATAATCGGTAGACTTTGGTCTTGGTGGTAGAGGGCTTTAACCGGTTCTGCGTACACCACTTCTGGGTTTATCAGAGAGTCGTAGTGTATTGGGTGTGATGTCAAGACGGAAGTATCACTTCAGTCATAGTGGAGATGATGTCACGCAGGATACGGTACTAGTGCTCTTGAGTGATGCGCATCCAATCATGATATTATGACCAGGTCATGAATATCTGATTATAGAGACTAGTTACCAGACATCCGACATGTGCTTCGGACGGGGCAGACACTTATCCAGCCCCAGCCCTAGCACGTGACTATCCGATACTGGGCCGATATACACAATACTACGGTATACTACGCTTGATACAGATCTATATATTCCTGTAAGAATATTTCTGGAGAATTGGGTAGGCATGGCGCTTTGCTAGAAGCCAACCTTGTCTTGTAAATTGGTATAAACGTAGTACGAGGTACTTACGTGTTCGGATAGTCCGACGATCGTATTTACTGCCAACATATCCAGAGATCTCATGGGTCGCTTCCTGAAGATTCACCGATGACGTATGACTCGCACTTATTAATCTGGGATTAATTAGAAGAGAGAGATAGAATTAATCTGGGATTAATTCGATGAGAGAGAGAAAATTAATCTGGGATTAATTACGGAGATATTTTATCTGGGATAAAATATCGTTGAAAAGAGAGAGAACGATTAATTTAGAATTAATCGGATAAAATAATATATTCGATATATTATATGAAATTAGATTTCGACGCGGAATTGAAATTAGATTTTAATTCGGGCGAACGAATTAATTTAGAATTAATTCGTTAGCGATGTAAATAGTGAATTCGCTAGGCGTAATCATTTAATTACGACGCGACGGAAAATTTGTTAATTTGGAATTAGCGAACCCAAGCCCGAGAGTGGTTGCGAGCGCATTCGCATTTTGAATTCGAGTGCGGCACGCAAGTCACATCAAGCATCAAATCGCTAGTTGCATCAATTGTCAAATCACTTGTCACTTTGAGTGATGTGATGTGACATGACATGTTGTCACTTTATTAAAGTGACTTGATGTGATAAGTAAAAGTGAAAGGTGATGGAAAAGCATTATTGCTTTTGCTTTTGACCTTTTGACTTTACTTTTTGAAAGTAAAAGGTGGTAATTGCTTTTATTAATTTTTGAAATTATTAAAACCATTTACACTTTCTCTCTTTCTTTATTATATTCGAAAATAAGGGTTTAAAAAGGGAGATTCACGTTTCTCTCTCTAAGTCCACGTTTTAGGGTTTTGTTTTGGACAAAAATAAAAGCCTCTCTCTCTCTCACGGTCTCCTTGGCCGATTCTTCTTATTTTTCTGGTTTGGACACACAAAATGGAGAAGCTAATAATCTTGTTACAAGATCCTTGTGCTAGCACACCACATGGTTATATTAAGGTGATAGGGAAGTGAGTTTGTGAGCTTGGAATCTCAAAGCTTAGAGCTTTAATGGAGGTCTTTAATGGCCGAAATTTTGAGGATTTTCACAGCCCAACATCGTGCAGTTCAGTAGCTCCAAGATGGCCAAAACCGAGCTTGATGGAGGAAGAAAAAGACTTGTGTTCTTTGCATCTCAAACCAATCATTGTGAGTATATGTTTCCGCCATTATTCCTTGATGTATTCATGCGATTTCTTGCTTGTTTTGGATGATTCTTGGGACCTAATTAGGAACTCAACACTATGTGTAATAGCACCCAAGATATTTGCCACAAATTTCTTTAGCTTCTCCAACATCACTCGGTCAAAACCAGAAAACAGATGAGAAGAAAGGTGAGAGAGAAGAAGGCTTTTTGGCTCCAAAACGTGAAAACCCAGAGAGAGGGAAAATAAAAAGTGTAAAAGGGTTTTATAATTTCCAAAATTATTTAACCATTTACCATTTCTTTATTTCAATAAATCAAGCATTAAATGCTTTCAATCATCTCACATCAACTCACATCAAGTTGTCAACTTGTCACATCACTCAAAGTGACATGTGATTTGAGGCTTGATGTGACTAATGATTTGACGCTTGATTTGACTTGCTTGCCGTACTCGAATATGAAATGCGAATGCGCTCGCAAATAATCCCGGGCTTGGGTTCGCTAATTCCAAATTAACGAATTTTCTGTTGCGACGTAATTTAATGATTACGCCTAGCGAAGTCACTATTCACGTCGCTAACGAATTAATTCTAAATTAATTCGTTCACCCGAATTAAAATCTAATTTTAATTTCGCGTCGAAATCCAATTTCATTTAATATGTCAAATATATTAATTTATCGATTAATTCCAAATTAATCGTTCTCTCTCTTTAAATGATATTTTATCCCAGATAAAATATCTCTGCAATTAATCCCAGATTAATTTTCTCTCTCTTCTAATTAATCCCAGATTAATTTAGAGTGCGAGTCATACATCATCGGTGAATCTTTGGGAAGCGACCCATGAGATCCCCGGATATGTTGGCAGTAAATTCGGTCGTCGGACTATCTGAACATGTAAGTACCACGTACTACTTTTTACCGATTTACAAGACAAGGTTGGCCTCTAGCAAAGCGTCATGCCTACCCAATTCTCCAGAAATATCCTTACAGGAATAAAGGATCTATATCAGGCGTAGTATACGTGGTATTGTGTATGTCGATCCAGTATTAGATGATCACGTGCTAGGCCTGGGGCTGGAATTGTGTCTGCCTCGTACGAAGCACATGTCGGATGTCTGGAAACTAGTCTCTTTAATCGGATAAACATGACCTTGTTATTTTATCCCGATAGCTGCAACATTTAAGAGAACCAGTCCCGTATCCTACGTGACCACCATCTCCATATGACTGGAGTGACACTTCCGTCTTGACATCACACCCAACACACTACGATTCTCAATATACCCAGCATTGGCGTACACAGAACCTGTTAAAGCCCTGGACAACCGCAACCAAAGTATATTGATTGTCGCAAGTATTAGCGGTGCAAGTCTCAGGTTAAGACCAAATACACCTACCCTAATTTCGGACTTCCATAGACACATAGTCATACTACCAATGGAATTCCGAGGGGGTCTATCCATAGCGATGCTGTTTTCGTACCATCGGTAAAACACAACCTCCTATTACACTTGCATGAGTATCCTATACCCAAATATATGAGAACTATGACGTTGTGCCCTTATAACGTGCATAAGTGCAATACTAGTCTTTTACATATTTATCGATGTCCAATCTCGATAATACTCTGACTAGGGATATTTAATGATTTATCCTTCGTGGACTGATATTATCTCATATCATTCCCCGTCCAGGAAGAAATCATAGGGACCTCCTATCATTTATACATCTAGGTGATCTAATCACAAATGATAAGAGTGCAATCTCCTTTTTCACATAGTTAATTTGTACAACAACACCATGATCTGTACAAATAGTGATGCTATGGGTCATAATTGTCCAACAATTCGAAAGCCTGACGAACACATAAAAAAACCACGTATTATGTATTTTCTTTCAAATTTTGTGACAAACGTCACACGAACGCAAACTCTCTGGAAATATTCGTTCGAACGCATTATCACACACCACACGAACGTGAACTTTTTGGAAAAATTCATTCAAACGGTTTAATGAATGTGGCACTAATATAAGTTGTAGCTAGGAAATTTTCAAATTTGAATAAATTTATGCAAAATAACATATATAATTTAGTTTGAATAAATTCACAGATTTATATCAATCTAGTATCTACATTTTACTTATATAATACACATTTCGATTATAAAAAATTTGGTAATATAGACATAAGTTGAATATATGCATAATGTAATATTAACTTAGTAAAATCATATACTAAACTTTTCTGAACTTGGTAGTATATGTTTTAGTTAAATTTAGGGTGTACAATTATCACATGCATACACATATTCTATAATGTGATAAAATTGAAAATTAGTTATTCTTGTTCATTGATTGTTGCATACTTGTTGAGAATTTAAAGTATATCACGAAAGACTTGGTCCGAGTTAAATCCTTATATAATTGTTGACTTTATATAATCCTTCCAATCTTGATTGACTTTATACCTTATATAATTATTTTACTTAAACTTGAGAATTTAAGTGTAACAACAATATTTTCTATTTAGAAAGTGATTGAAGAAAATTATGTCACTAAGGCGATAAGAGCCTAAATGGCAAAGATTTAAGTGGTTATGATGGGGACACCCCCCGATCCTCTAATAATTTTCCTTTTTCACATATCATAAGAAATTTTAGTAACAAATTCAAGGACTTGTGTTATTTGGTACTACTGTCAAAGATAATAACAAGTGTATTCTTAGTGTAACACATAAACATGACCATACAAGTTGATTTTTTTGTGGTTTGTCTTTTATAGTCTTATTTGTTAGGTTTTTATTTCTACTTACACATGGCCAGTGGAAATATCACAGTAACGGTCGCTCATGGAGTGAAATTAGATAAGTTTTGTTGAGCAAACTTCAAATAGTGACAGTACAAAATGCAATCCTTTCTGATAACACTACGGTTCACTAAGTATCTCAAGGAAACTCATCCGGGCCTTATGGAGGGAGAAACGACAACAACTAAGCAACTGCGAGTTGATGCATGGTTGCAAGGCGACTTCTTGTGCAATAACTACCTATTGGGAGGACTTGGCAATACCCTGTACAATGTGTACCGAGACATGGCTTCTGCGAATATTATCTGGGAATCTCTTAAGAGTAAGTACAAAACAGAGGATGCCGGATAAAAAAAATTATCATAGGTAGGTTCGTGGACTACAAAATAGTAGATTCAAAGATGGTAATATCTTAGTTGGGAGAACTATAGTTGATCATTCATGAAATATAAGATGAGGGAATGAATCTCTACGATACGTTTCAAGTTGCCACATTTATTGAGAAGTTGCCTCCATCATGGAAGGACTTCAGGAGTTATCTGAAACACAAGAAAAAAATATATGAGTCTTGAAGACCTAGGGCTTTGATTGCGAATCGAAGAAGACAACGGGAAGTCCGAGAAGACTAGCTATAAGATCGTAGAGAAGACTAGCAACAATACCATAGAGTCTAAGACCAACATCATTGAGTGTGGGAAAATTAGCAAAAAGAGAGAATAATGGAGCTGATTTTTCCTAAGCAAACATGAAGTTTAAGGGCAAGTGCTACGTCTATGGGAAAAATGCTCACATGGGAAAGGATTGTAGAAATAATAAGTCTCAAGACAAAGGAAAGAAAAAGAAAAATGAGACCCATATCACTAAATATGAGCTATTAACTAATGAGATCGCAGAGTTGAACCTCTCACTAGTTGTAATTAAAGCCAACTTGGTTGGAAATCCAAGGGAATGGTGAGTAGATACGGGGGTACTTGTCATATTTTTCTAAGAGTCAAATGTTTTCCTCATATCAGAAGGTCGATGATGGCGATCATCTGACCAAAGGAAACTCATCTACATCCGGAGTGGGGGACAAGGCACAATGATTCTGAAGATGACATCCGAGAAGGAGCTTACATTGAAGAATATTTTTCATATTCCTGATATTCAGAATAACTTGGTTTCAGGTTTATTCCTTAGCAAGAATGGTCATAACAAGTTTGTACTTACCAAAAATGATGTCTATGTAGGAAAATGATACCTCACTAAGGGCCTTTTCAAATTCAATGTAATGAGTATCAATCGATACAATGCTAATAATAGTAAAGCTACATATTCATCTTATATTATTGAGTCATAAAATGTATGACATGATAGGTTGGGGCTTGTTAATTATGATATAATGCATAAATTAATTAACATTGACCTTATACCTAAATTTATAATTGATAACTAATATAAATGTATAACATGTGTTGAAGCAAAAATGAATAGAACGTCATTTCATTCCATAGAATGAAGTTTTGTACCCTTGGAACTTATACAATCGATGTTGTATGATATAAATGTTGTGTAAATAAGAGGCGAAAAAAAAAATACTTTATCACTTTTATCGATGATGATAGCACAAGATTGTCCTTTGTGTATTTCCTGAAGAACAAATTTGAAGATATTGAGAGCTTTTTATACACTATAAGAACGAAGTTGAAAATCAACTAAGCAAGAAAATAAAATGAATAAGGAGTGATAGGGGAGGTGAATATGTGTCACCATTCGGTGAGTACTGTTCCAATCATGGAATTATCCAAAAATTACTACTCCTTATTCGCCTCAACAAAATGGGATTACGGAAAGCAAAAACTGAATGTTGAATGAAATGATGAATTACATGTTAACAATATATGGTTTACCCCCAAAACTTGTAGGGGGAAGCCTTGCTTTTCGCCAACTACGTTCTGAACAAGTTACTATACAAAAGATTGGATAAGACATCATATGAATTGTTGAAATGTCACTCACAGTCCTATAAATATCTGAAAGTGTAGGGGTGTCTCGCAAAAGTGATGGTTCCTAAACCTAAGAAGGTGAGAATATGACCAAAAACTATTGACTGTATATATATTGGATATGCTCACAATAGTAGCGCGTATATATTCTTAATACTTAAATCTGAAATTCCTGACATCAATTCAAATTTGATAATTGAGTCAAAGAATATGACATTCTTTGAAGAGATATTTCATTGTAAAGAAAAACAAAGAACAGATTCTCTCAAAAGAACCATTGATACTGCTACGAGTAGTGATCAAGTTAACCAAGAATCATATCAACATGAAAATGTTGAGGAAACTTAAACTAGACATAGCAAAAGAGCAAGAACGTCTAGTCTTTTAGACATGATTTTTTTACATACCTGTTATAAAATGAGCTTCAAAACTATAAAGAAGCAATGTCTTCTTTGAAGGCACCTTTAGGGAAAGGGTTCATCAATAGTGAGATTAAATGCTTTCAATCATCTCACATCAACTCACATCAAGTTGTCAACTTGTCACATCACTCAAAGTGACATGTGATTTGAGGCTTGATGTGACTAATGATTTGATGCTTGATTTGACTTGCGTGCCGTACTCGAATTTGAAATGCGAATGCGCTCGCAAATAATCCCGGGCTTGGGTTCGCTAATTCCAAATTAACGAATTTTCCGTTGCGACGTAATTTAATGATTATGCCTAGCGAAGTCACTATTCGCGTCGCTAACGAATTAATTCTAAATTAATTCGTTCGCCCGAATTAAAATCTAATTTTAATATCGCGTCGAAATCCAATTTCATTTAATATATCAAATATATTAATTTATCGATTAATTCCAAATTAATCGTTCTCTCTCTTTAAATGATATCTTATCCCAGATAAAATATCTCCGCAATTAATCCCAGATTAATTTTCTCTCTCTTATAATTAATCCCAGATTAATTTAGAGTGCGAGTCATACGTCATCGGTGAATCTTTGGGAAGCGACCCATGAGATCCCCGGCTATGTTGGCAGTAAATTCGATCGTCGGACTATCTGAACACGTAAGTACCAAGTACTACTTTTTACCGATTTACAAGACAAGGTTGGCCTCTAGCAAAGCGTCATGCCTACCCAATTCTCCGGAAATATCCTTACAGGAATAAATGATCTGTATCAGGTGTAGTATACGTGGTATTGTGTATGTCGATCCAGTATTAGATGATCACGTGCTAGGCCTGGGGCTGGAATTGTGTCTGCCCCATACGAAGCACATGTCGGATGTCTGGTAACTAGTCTCTTTAATCGGATAAACATGACCTTGTTCTTTTATCCCGATAGCTGCAGCATTTAAGAGAACCAGTCCCGTATCCTACGTGACCACCATCTCCATATGACTGGAGTGACACTTCCGTCTTGACATCACACCCAACATACTACGATTCTCAATATACCCAGCATTGGCGTACACAGAACCTGTTAAAGCCCTGGACGACCGCAACCAAAGTATATTGATTGTCGCAAGTATTAGCGGTGCAAGTCTCAGGTTAAGACCAAATACACCTACCTTAATTTCGGAATTCCATAGACACATAGTCATACTACCAATGGAATTCCGAGGGGGTCTATCCAGAGCGATGCTGTTTTCGTACCATCGGTAAAACACAACCTCCTATTACACTTGCATGAGTATCCATACCCAATATATGAGAACTATGACGTTGTGCCCTCATAACGTGCATAAGTGCAATACTAGTCTTTTACATATTTATCGATGTCCAATCTCGATAATACTCTGACTAGGGATATTTAATGATTTATCCTTCGTGGACTGATATTATCTCATATCATTCCCTTTCCAGGAAGAAATCGTAGGGACCTCCTATCATTTATACATCTAGGTGATCTAATCACAAATGATAAGAGTGCAATCTCCTTTTTCACATAGTTAATTTGTACAACAACACAATGATCTGTACAAATAGTGATGCTATGGGTCATAATTGTCCAACAATTCGAACGCCTGACGAACACATAAAAAAAACCACGTATTATGTATTTTCTTTCAAATTTTGTGACAAACGTCACACGAACGTAAACTCTCTGGAAATATTCGTTCGAACGCATTATCACACACCACACGAACGTGAACTTTTTGGAAAAATTCATTCAAACGGTTTAATGAATGTGGCACTAATATAAGTTGTATCTAGGAAATTTTCAAATTTGAATAAATTTATGCAAAATAACATATATAATTTAGTTTGAATAAATTCACAGATTTATATCAATCTAGTATCTACATATTTTACTTATATAATACACATTTCGATTATAAAAAATTTGGTAATATAGACATAAGTTGAATATATGCATAATGTAATATTAACTTAGTAAAATCATATACTAAACTTTTCTGTTGGAACTTGGTAGTATATGTTTTAGTTAATATTAGGGTGTACAATTATCACATGCATACACATATTCTATAATGTGATAAAATTGAAAATTAGTTATTCTTGTTCATTGATTGTTGCATACTTGGTTGAGAATTTAAAGTATATCACGAAAGACTTGGTCCTAGTTAAATCTTATATAATTGTTGACTTTATATAATCCTTCCAATCTTGATTGACTTTATACCTTATATAATTATTTTACTTAAACTTGAGAATTTAAGTGTAACAATAATATTTTCTATTTAGAAAGTGATGAAGAAAATTATGTCACTAAGGCGATAAGAGCCTAAATGGGCAAAGATTTAAGTGGTTATGATGGACACCCCCCGATCCTCTAATAATTTTCCTTTGTTCACATATCATAAGAAATTTTAGTAACAAATTCAATGACTTGTGTTATTTGGTACTACTGTCAAAGATAATAACAAGTGTATTCTTAGTGTAACATATAAACATGACCATAAAAGTTGATTTTTTTGTGGTTTGTCTTTTATAGTCTTATTTGTTATGTTTTTATTTCTACTTACACATGGCCAATGGAAATATCACAGTAACGGTCGCTCATGGAGAGAAATTAGATAAGTTTAGTTGAGCAAACTTCAAATAGTGACAGTACAAAATGCAATCCTTTCTGATAACACTACGGTTCACTAAGTATCTCAAGGAAACTCATCCGGGCCTTATGGAGGGAGAAACGACAACAGCTAAGCAACTGCGAGTTGATGCATGGTTGCAAGGCGACTTCTTGTGCAATAACTACCTATTGGGAGGACTTGGCAATACCCTGTTCAATGTGTACCGAGACATGGCTTCTGCGAATATATGGGAATCTCTTAAGAGTAAGTACAAAACAGAGGATGCCGGATAAAAAAAATTATCATAGGTAGGTTCGTGGACTACAAAATAGTAGATTCAAAGATGGTAATATCTTAGTTGGGAGAACTATAGTTGATCATTCATGAAATATAAGATGAGGGAATGAATCTCTACGATACGTTTCAAGTTGCCACATTTATTGAGAAGTTGCCTCCATCATGGAAGGACTTCAGGAGTTATCTGAAACACAAGAAAAAATATATGAGTCTTGAAGACCTAGGGCTTTGATTGCGAATCGAAGAAGACAACGGGAAGTCCGAGAAGACTAGCTATAAGATCGTAGAGAAGACTAGCAACAATACCATAGAGTCTAAGACCAACATCATTGAGTGTGGGAAAATTAGCAAAAAGAGAGAATAATGCAGCTGATTTTTCCTAAGCAAACATGAAGTAAGGGGAAAGGGGAAGTGCTACGTCTATGGGAAAAATGCTCACATGGGAAAGGATTGTAGAAAGAATAAGTCTCAAGACAAAGGAAAGAAAAAAAAAATGAGACCCATATCACTAAATATGAGCTATTAACTAATGAGATCACAGAGTTGAACCTCTCACTAGTTGTAATTAAAGCCAACTTGGTTGGAAATCCAAGGGAATGGTGAGTAGATACGGGGGTACTTGTCATATTTTTCTAAGAGTCAAATGTTTTCCTCATATCAGAAGGTCGATGATGGCGATCATCTGACCAAAGGAAACTCATCTACATCCGGAGTGGTTGGACAAGGCACAATGATTCTGAAGATGACATCCGAGAAGGAGCTTACATTGAAGAATATTTTTCATATTCCTGATATTCAGAATAACTTGGTTTCAGGTTTATTCCTTAGCAAGAATGGTCATAACAAGTTTGTACTTACCAAAAATGATGTCTATGTAGGAAAATGATACCTCACTAAGGGCCTTTTCAAATTCAATGTAATGAGTATCAATCGATACAATGCTAATAATAGTAAAGCTACATATTCATCTTATATTATTGAGTCATAAAATGTATGACATGATAGGTTGGGGCTTGTTAATTATGATATAATGCATAAATTAATTAACATTGACCTTATACCTAAATTTATAATTGATAACTAATATAAATGTATAACATGTGTTGAAGCAAAAATGAATAGAACGTCATTTCATTCCATAGAATGAAGTTTTGTACCCTTGGAACTTATACACATCGATGTGTATGATATAAATGTTGTGTAAATAAGAGGCGAAAAAAAATACTTTATCACTTTTATCGATGATAGCACAAGATTGTCCTTTGTGTATTTCCTGAAGAACAAATTTGAAGATATTGAGAGCTTTATACACTATAAGAACGAAGTTGAAAATCAACTAAGCAAGAAAATAAAATGAATAAGGAGTGATAGGGGAGGTGAATATGTGTCACCATTCGGTGAGTACTGTTCCAATCATGGAATTATCCACAAAATTACTACTCCTTATTCGCCTCAACAAAATGGGATTACGGAAAGCAAAAACTGAATGTTGAATGAAATGATGAATTACATGTTAACAATATATGGTTTACCCCCAAAACTTGTAGGGGGAAGCCTTGCTTTCCGCCAACTACGTTCTGAACAAGTTACTATACAAAAGATTGGATAAGACATCATATGAATTGTTGAAATGTCACTCACAGTCCTATAAATATCTGAAAGTGTAGGGGTGTCTCGCAAAAGTGATGGTTCCTAAACCTAAGAAGGTGAGAATATGACCAAAAACTATTGACTGTATATATATTGGATATGCTCATAATAGTAGCGCGTATATATTCTTAATACTTAAATCTGAAATTCCTGACATCAATTCAAATTTGATAATTGAGTCAAAGAATATGACATTCTTTGAAGAGATATTTCATTGTAAAGAAAAACAAAGAACAGATTCTCTCAAAAGAACCATTGATACTGCTACGAGTAGTGATCAAGTTAACCAAGAATCATATCAACATGAAAATGTTGAGGAAACTTAAACTAGACATAGCAAAAGAGCAAGAACGTCTAAGTCTTTTAGACATGATTTTTTTACATTCCTGTTATAAAATGAGCTTCAAAACTATAAAGAAGCAATGTCTTCTTTGAAGGCACCTTTAGGGAAATGGTTCATCAATAGTGAGATTGATTCTATCCTTCAAAATCATACTTGGGTTGTAAGCTGCTGGGCTACAAATGGATTTTCAAACAAAAGATGAAGCTAGATGGATCAATAGATAAGTACAAGACAAGACAGAAAAAAGCCTTGATTACTTTGATATATATTTACTAATGACTCATATCACTTCAAAAAGAATGCTTATAGCTATAAAAACTATATTTAGACTTGAAATATATCAAATAGATGTAAAGATAACATTCTTAAATGGTGAATTGGATGAAGACATTTACATGGAACAACCATAAGGTTTTAATGTCCCTGGGTAAGAAAATAAAGTGTGCAAACTTGTAAAATCCTTATACGGATTAAAACAAGCACCTAAAATGGCATGAGAAATTTGACAAAGAAATGATGTCAACTGGATTGAAAATCAATGAGTGTGATAAATGTGTATACACTAAATCAATATGAAAATGATATGTCATTGTGTTTCTCTACATAGAAGATATGGTGATAATTGGTAGCAATCACGAGATGATTCAGTCTACCAAGAAAGTATTGACCAACA
Organism: Zanthoxylum bungeanum; assembly: GCA_019454045.1. Classification (NCBI taxonomy): domain Eukaryota; kingdom Viridiplantae; phylum Streptophyta; class Magnoliopsida; order Sapindales; family Rutaceae; genus Zanthoxylum; species Zanthoxylum bungeanum. The sequence goes on from SKCR01045083.1 coordinate 15,951, forward strand.
AATTTGACATGAAAGATTTAGGAGTAGCTGATGTGATCATAAGAATTAAGATTTCCAAAATATCAGAGGGATAAATATTATCTCAGGCTCATTATGTAAAGAAAATACTTGAAAATATAACAAAGGAGATACAAATATAGTTGTTGCGAGATTATCGTACCGTAAGTATACGGTGACAAGTTTTAGTAAAAGATAAGTAGAGTGTCAAACCCACATGGATTGTAATCAAACTCGCACTAAGTACTATAATTTATAAACTTAAATTTATATAGAAAATAATTTAAAATAATTTAAATAAAAAATAAAAACTAAGAAACAAGAAATGTAAACTTTTAATTTGAGAAAAGACAAGGATGAGTGGTATTCTAGAGTCTATTTCACCTAGATATCCCCTTTGTATTTGTTATGCCCATCAATTATTATTCATTTTCTTAGTTTGTAAGCTAAGAACCCTATATTATTATAAATTCCTCTCCCGAGTGCCGAGTGAATATATTATCAATTACAGACTTCGATATCTCTTTAAAAATCTAGTAATTAACAACGCATTACGCTATGTGATTCTTTGTTAACGACTTCAAAGGGATTATAGGTTCTCATGAACTCTACGAATCTCATAGGTTATATTCTCTAGATCCTATTCAAAATCCCATCTCCCGAGTGATAGATTCTAAACATGCATCTTCTTAATTTGTGGCCAACAAACTAGAAGTATTAAACCCAAGAGAATATAAATAAACAGAATTAAAACTTCATAAAAATCAAATTGGCAAACATATATAGGTTCAAGCATAGGCTACATCATCCTCTAGAATAATAGAGTTAGTTTATGACCAAAGATAAAAACAATGAAAATAATTTCAAGAACATTTTAGAGATCATTAGAGTTCAAAGAAGAAAACTGGAAGATAAAACCAGAATCTAATCCATTCATCTTCGGACGTCACCGTCTTGGTCTCCTATTTCGTTCTTCAATCTTCCTCATGGGATCTCTCTAAATTATGGGTTTAGAGTATTCATTTGCGTATTTTTCTCCCCATTAAGGTTTTGGACGACCTTCTATATTTATAGGGAAGTCTTGGAGTCATTGTGCGTGTAGAATACGACTTTATTAAGATTTTTGAAGTCTGTTGTAACGTCACGATGCCGAAATTAGCATCGCGACACCGAATCCTCGAGATTTTGTATGTGAGCATCTTGTGTGGGTGTCGCGATGCTATAATAGGCGTCGCGACTCCAGCCCAATTTTTCAGGATTAGTGTTTATGCGTATTTTGCTCTTCTCGCATGCTTCGATGCGTCTGTAAGGACCCAAACACGTATATTTTCTACAAGATTCATGCTTCAATGCTTCCTACCAATAAAACATAAAATAAACTATAAAATACATTAAAATGACACGGAACTTAACAAAATAGTAAAATAAGAATGGATGAATAAGTGAGTATAAATCGCACTTATCAAATCCCCTCAAACTTAAGATTTTGCTAGCCCCGAGTAAAAGAAAAAATAAAACTAAATAAAAATAAACAAACAAAAGTAACAAAATTAACTAGGGCACTTTCGTAGGGATCACAATTGCATTTAGCATATGCAAAAAACCTTTAAACTTCTAGGCGGCCCTAGTGGACGAGTTATAGTCTCATGAGGGCTTACAGCGATGACACCCACAAAAGTCATTCACACACATGCAATCATTCAAAAATATAAAAGAAAATAAAATCTCGATAGTTACGCATAATATTATCCCCAAAGAATGTCTATCAATGAAATCAGAGAAACTTCAAAGTACTCAACGCAACATAAATCCAAGTTCTTGAATAAATTATCTAAGCCAGACTCACAGTGTTTGTATCTAAAGGTCCATTGACAGTTCGACTCCTAAGTTAGCAAACTCGAGCTGTAAGTGCAACAATAGGTTCTACCTCATATATACCAGCCACCTTAGATAAGGTCGAGCGTTCATTTGGTCATTGGAAGTTATTAATGGCCATCTCATCTAGTAGAGCATAGGCATCCTTAGTAGATTTCTTGAACATGGTTCCTCCAGCAGCTGCATTGACCATGGTTCTATTAAGACCATTCAATCCATTGTAGAATAATTGAATCTGAATCCAGTTTTCGAAATTATGTTGTGGGCATCTTCTGAGTTGATCTTTACAGAGCTCTCATACCTCATATAGGTTCTCGGTCTCCAACTGGTTAAATACGCTAATTTATGTTCTCACTTGGGCTGATTTATCTAATGGAAAGAACCTTGCAAGAAATTTAATGGTCATATTCTCCCATGTCATAATGCTCCCCATTAGTATAATTGCAGCCAACCCATCTCCTTGTCTCCTAAAAAGAATAGGAACAAGCGTAGACTGATGGTCACTTTAGTCACGTCATTGATCTTTATGGTATCTACCATCTCCAAGAACATATTTAAGTGAACATTGGGATCATCTTCAGCTGAACCCCCAAACAGGTTCTTTTGTACCATGTAGATTAATGAAGGTTTCCGCTCAAAATTATTAGCATTCATTGGTGGGTGCACAATCCTTGAATAATTATTATCTACGGTTGGCTTGAAGTGATCTCGGATTGCCACCTTGCGTGGGTTGTTCTCTATATTTTCAGCCCCCATTGCATATTTCTTAATTTTCCTTAAAATATAATAAAAAATTAAATAAATTAAACTAAATTAAAGTCAAGGTTACTTGGTAGTAGTATTAATGTGAATTAGATTAACAATCCCCGGCGAGATTATCGTACTACAAGTATACGGTGTCAAGTTTTAGAAAAAGATAAGTAGAGTGTCAAACCCACAAGGATTGTAATCAAACTTTGTTGGTGTTCTACGGTCCCAAGGATCGAATCAAAATCATATAAACATGTGTGAATAACAACGACGAAGTTGCGGAATACTTACATCGATCGGTTGAGCGACGCGGCAGGCAACAAAAATTAATTTTCTGCCTTCTGTACCTCACGGCAGTGGCAATGAGCTGCTCCTCTATTTTCTGTTTTTGAGCTCCTAGAACAAGCTCCAAGCTTCGTCAAACGATTCCCGGCTCATGGGTGGAGTTCCCTATCACCTTCGCATGTCTTCGTAGTGTGCTAGCACTCCCGATTTTGCCACAAAATCGTGACTCTTGGCTTCCATTTGGCTCTCTGCAGTCACGCTTCCGCGATACCGTTTGCCACATTTTAGGCAGACATTTTGGGATATTTCCTTTATCTTCCCAGAAGATTATAATGATCTTGCCTTTGCCCTTTTCAACATTCCAGAAGCCTTTGGCCAAGCCTTGGCCTTCTTAGAATATCGAAGTAAGGTACGTCTTGCGCTACTTGCCTATTGCAAAGTTTGACTTTATCTCATTGAGAATAGTCATTAACTCTCCAAGAGTTTACTATTACAATTTAGTATTTCTAAAATCTAAGTATAGATTTATGAAGATCCTTCAATTTCATTATCATACTTTAAGGATCTAATCCTTAGTTCTGATTCAGAAATTAAGGAGTTTACCGTGACAAGCTTAATGGATTAAGCACTTAAGTTATCATTACATAAATCTTCAAAAGATTATGCTCTACTGTTTGCTTAACTCCGGGTTTTGGCCTAATATGTTATTTTATCAAATAAAGTAACTTATTATTTTCCAGGACCATCCTGAAACTTTATTCCCAATTTGAAAATTAAACCATTTAAATACATTTTTCCTAGGATTATGTTTTAAATGTCAATCTTTCATTTATATCTTGATTTTAATAGTCCAACTATTTAATCAACGATTTTGGTACTATTTATTATAATGATTACAATAGTCCAACTATTTAATCAACTACAATTTAATAGATTAAAATCAATTATATTGATTACTATAATCCAATTATAAAATCAACTATAAATGAATAGTTTGAATATAGTCCAACTATTTATTAAAAACAACATTTAAATATTAGTCCAACTAACATTTAATTTATTTGACGAATGATATTTGAATGAGCGCGTATGGCAAGTAATTAAATGAATATTGTAAATTCAATTCTTGCCTCCCACTATTTTTCGGCGAACCTCTAACCCTCTGTCGAGTACTCGAGAAACTGTGTTTCCTAGTGGGCTAGGATCCCGTTAAATATCACACAATCTTGACTTTGGCCAACAAATTGTATGATAATTAACTAGGTAGATCTCTAAGATCGATTGGATCCAATCCAATTCCTAGATCCGGTAGGGGGACATCCAAGTCCGAAATATATATCTTATATATGGCAATACATCCAATGTATTACCTAACCTTTTTCCTCTGAATCAACTAAGCCTTGTCTTTGGCACAACAAACTTAGTGATCCCAGTCAAGCGCGACCCATTGACCATGGAAAGCTTCGTAATCAATGTCGATGGACAAGAAGTGGTCTTGACTTTGGCCAACAAACCACAACTTGGACAAGTCACCAATATGGAACAAAGCCTTCGTGATTCAAACACATCCTTGACGGATAAATGCCTTGACTTTGGCCAACAAGCCAATGCCAGTCTCGGATCTTGAGTGAGAATCACTCAATGGAAGGAAAGACGCTTAATATCTAGCGATGGTTTTTCGCGTGCAAATTGGCAACCAATTTATTATCTTTGTTAAGGTCTCATCATCATACACCCTTAAACATGCATTCTAAACACATAATAAAGCGCATATGAAAAATAATAATGATATACGGATGGATACGTTACATTGATCCTAGATCAAATCTCTCACTTTCTCTCTCCCGCTAGCACATGTATTTACTTCTACCCGTTACACTATACTTCTAAAGAAACCTCATTTACATTGAGGGGAATAGGTGAGAAGAGAATACAAAGAATATGGAGGTGATAAGGCTGGACACGCAGGTCCAATTAATAAATCAAATTTATTACAACAATTTCTAAAATTGTCCCACCCATCTAATATCCATCCGATATACATTATTCATGCATCGCAACCATGTATTCTCACAAGCATGTTATCAATCAATCTAATCAAATTAATTAATCTGATAATTAGTGACCATCCAATGTTCAAACAACGATTTGATTTTGCTCGAGTCAAACTCGTTTGCGAATAAGTACTAAAAGTACGAATTCTCGAATTAAATTAAATTACAACATTAAATCCAATTTAATATGCATTTAATACTAATTCATTATTTAATTCCAAATTAAATACTACACTTTATTTACGAACCTTTACGACTTAAATTCCAAATTTAATCGTTACAGGTCTCAAAGCCCGATTAACGTCCAACGTCAATTTAATTAAAGTCCAATGGGCTTTTAATTAATTTCTTCATGGCGTGGACTTTTGGTCAACTCGGGTCAAACCGATAACCAAAGTCCAATCCGGGAATTACCCCATAAGCCTAGAAATCAATTTAGGACCATTAGGCCCAATTAAACTTTAAAGGTCCATTAAGTCGCATTTGCGCTTTATGGAAGAGGTTTTGGGCCTAATTGGATCCAACCAATTTTGCCTAAACCCAACTTTGTACAACAAAGCCCAATAAACCCATTTACAACATAACAAGCCCAAATCCTATTTTAAGGCCCAATTAATTAAATACAAAAAATCCAATTTCACATTTAATTAACCTAAAGTGTATTTCATGATTAATCACCCAAATTAACATTTCTACAACATCAATTTATACAATTAATCATGCTCTTTTACATCAATTAGTGTCCAACACATTTTGATCAAAATCAAACCCAATTCCATGCTCAAAGTCTCGGCCAAGTGGGATTTTCCAAATCAATTCGGTTTCAATCAAATTAAATCCGCAATCAACATTTCCCGATTGTTTCCAACTCATCCAATGAATCAAAAAACAAAAAATCACCAAGACATTTAGGGCTAGTGACATTCGGCCATCACCAAAAATTTGGGGGAAAATGTTCCAAACATAATTTAATCAAATTGATCCAATCAATCCTTAATTAAACATGTATTAAGCATACTCAAACATCCAATTTATTCAAATCATGCTCAAATACAATTTACCCAAATTTTAAGCCTTAAATTCGTTTCATGCTTTTAACAACGCTTTGATACCATTGTTGGTGTTCTACGGTCCCAAGGATCGAATCAAAATCATATAAACATGTGTGAATAACAACGACGAAGTTGCGGAATACTTACATCGATTGGTTGAGCGACGCGGTAGGCAACAAAAATTAATTTTCTTCCTTCTGTACCTCACGACAGTGGTAGTGAGCTGCTCCCATATTTTATGTTTTTGAGCTCCTCGAACAAGCTCCAAGCTTCGTCAAACGATTCCCGGCTCATGGGTGGACTTCCTTATCACCTTCGCATGTCTTCGTAGTGTGCTAGCACTCCCGATTTTGCAACAAAATCGCGACTCTTGGATTCCCTTTGGCTATCGGCAGTAACCAAACAAGTGAAGAGATTTTTGCCCACCATGGGCGTGTGAGAGAGAGAGATGAAGTGAGTGAGAGATGAATTTGGTTGATGGCTAAAGTGTATCTAATACACTTACTTGAATTTCAAATTCATTTCATGTGAATTTGGCATTCAAAAAGTCAAACAATAATGGCACCAACCACTTCCATCAACTCACATCAATCCATTAATCATGAATAATGACTTGCGTCAATAACTCAAAGTGAAAGACATCCATCACTTGACTGACGAATGATGTGACGCTAGTTGCGACTAGCGATTTGACGCTTGATTCGACTTGCGTGCAGCATTCGAATTCGAAATGCGAATGCGCTCACAAATAATCTCGGGCTCGGGCTCAGGTTCACTAATTCCAAATTAACAAATTTTCCGTTGCGACTTAATTAAATCTAATTTAATTAAATAATCATGCCTAGCACAATTACTATTCACGTCGTTAACGAATTAATTCTAAATTAATTCATTCGCCTTAAATTAAAATCTAATTTTAATTCCGCGTCGAAATCCAATTTCGTTTAATATATCAAATATATTAATTAAACGATTAATTCCAAATTAATCGTTATCTCTCTTTAATTGATATTTTATCCCAGATAAAATATATCCGCAATTAATCCCAGATTAATTTTCTCTCTCTTCCAATTAATCCCAGATTAATTTAGAGTGCGAGTCATACGTCATCGGTGAATCTTTGGGAAGCGACCCATGAGATCCCCGGATATGTTGGCAGTAAATTCGGTCGTCGGACTATCCGAACACGTAAGTACCAAGTACTACATTTTACCGATTTACAAGACAAGGTTGGCTTCTAGCAAAGCGCCATGCCTACCCAATTCTCCGGAAATATCCTTACAGGAATAAGGATCTATATCAGGCGTAGTATACGTAGTATTGTGTATGCCGATCTAGTATCGGATGATCACGTGCTAGGCCTGGGACTGGAATTGTGTCTGCCCCGTATGAAGCACATATCAGATCTCTGGTAACTAGTCTCTATAATCGGATAAACTTGACCTAGTCATAATATCCCGATAGCTCGAGCATATAAGAGAACGAGTTCCGTAACCTATGTGACCATCAACTCCACTATGACTGGAGTGATACTTCCATCTCGACATCACACCCAATACGCTACGATTCTCAATATACCCAGCATTGGCGTACACAGAACCTGTTAAAGTCCTGGACGACCGCAACCAAAGTGTATTGATTGTCGCAAGTTTTAGCGGTGCAAGTCTCAGGTTAAGACCAAATACACCTACCCTGATTTTAGACTTCCATAGACACGTAGTCATACTACCAATGGAATTCCGAAGGGTCTACCCAGAGCGAAGCTGTTTTTCCTGTACCATCGGTAAAACACAACCTCCTATTACACTTGCATGAGTTTCCTATACCCAAATATATGAGAACTATGTCGTTGTGTCCTCACAAACGCGCACAAGTGTAATACTAGTCTTTTACGTATTATCGATGTCCGATCTCGATAATACTCTGACTAGGGATATTTAATGATTTATCCTTCATGGATTGATACTGTCTCATATCATTCTCAATCCAGGAACAAATCATAAGGACCTCCTATCATTTATACATCTAGCTGATCTAATCACAAATGATAAGAGTGCAATCTCCTTTGTCACATAGTTGATTTGTACAACAACACCATGATCTGTACAAATAGTGACGCTATGGGTCATAATTGTCCAACAAAACTAGCACTAAGTATTATTGTTGATAAACTTAACTTTACTTAAAAAATAATTTAAAATAAGCTAAATTAAAAATAAAAACTAAGAAACAAGAAATATAAACTTTTAATTTGAGAAAAGACAAGGATGATAGGTATTTTAGTGTCTGATTTTACCTAAATATCTCCTATGTATTTGTTATGTCCATCAATTATTATTCACTTTCTTACTTTATAAGCTAAAAACATTAAATTATTCTAACTCATTATCCCGAGTGCCGAGTTAATATATTATCAACTACAGACTTCGATATCCCTATAAAAAATCTAGTAATTAACAACATATTACACTATGTGCTTATTTGTTAACAACTTCAAAGGGATTATAGGTCATAACAAACTCTACAAATCTCCTATGTTATAGTCTTTAGATCATATTCAAAATTCCCTCTCTCGAGCGATAGATTCTAAACATGCACCATCTTAATTTGTGGCCAATAAATTAGAAGCATTAAATGATATAGAATATAAATAAACTGAATTAAAACTTCATAAAAATCAAATTGGCAAACAATACATAGGTTCAAGCATGGGCTGTTAGTCTCTAAGACATGCTTCCAAGATCTTAAACATGATTTTAAGTGTGAATGAATCAAGTAAAGTTGCGGAAAAACTTACATTGATTTGGGAGAAATTTCAAAATTTCCTTTGAATGGATGAAACTCCAAGCTTTTGTTGTGTTGTTAAACCCTTGGGAGAGTTTCCCTATCACCTCAAAAGACTCTACAAGTTCTAGCTTGTTAAATTTTTGAAGCAAAAATTTCTCTTCCAAATAGAGAAAGAATTGGCCAATGAGGGATAAGAGAGTTGAGTGAATAGTTCTTCAAGTTGGTTGTTGTGTGAGTGAAATGCAACATTTAAAATATGCCAACTACTTCCATCAATTTTTGATAATTGATGTAAGTCATGGGTCCCACCATTTTTAAATTCCAAATTTAAGTTGGCTTCTCCAACACACAATTAAGCTTTGGGCACGTGTTCGTATAATTCTGAATAAACGAATTTCTCGTCGCTAAATAATTAAATCCAATTTAATTAAATAATTATGCCTCGCAAAATTATTGCGATTGTCGCTTACGAATTAATTCTAAATTAATTCGTTCGCTCGAATTAAAATCCAATTTTAATTTCGTATTGAAATCCAATTTCAATTAATATATCCAATATATTATTTTAGCCTCAATAAATAAATTAAATAGAAAAATCGAATTTAACTATTAAATTTATTTTATCGATTAATTCTAAATTAATCGTGTTCTCTCTTCTAGACGAATTTAATCCCAGATTAAATCTTGCCGCAATTAATCCCAGATTAATTTTCTCTCTCATAATTAATCCCAGATTATTATATATGAGTCAAATGTCATTAGTGAATCTTTGGAAAACAACCCAAGAGATTCATGGATATATTGGCAGTAAATACGGACATCAGACTATCTGAACAGGTGCGTACACCGTACCACGTTCTCACCAATTTAAAAGACATGGTTGGCTTCTAGCAAAGCACCGTGCCTACTCAATTCTCCAAAAATATGCACCGAGGAATATAATATGTATTAGGCGTAGTAATACAATGGAATGTGTAATACGATCCAGTATCGAATGTCACATGCTAGGCCTAGGGCTGGCTCTGTGTCTGCCCCGTACGAAGCATATATCAGATCCCGAGTGATTAGTCTCTATAATCGGAAAGTCATGACCTAGTCATACTTTCCCAATAGTTGTATCTTTTAAGAGTATTATTATCGTATCCTATGTGACCATCATCTTCATATGACTGAAGTGAAACTCTCATTTTGACATCACATCCAATACACTATGATTCTCAGTAAACCCAATAGAGGCGTACACAGAATCTGTTAAAGCTCCAGACGACCAATACCAAAGTAAACTGATTTTTTAAAGTAATTGCGATGCAAGTCTTAGGTTAAAGATCACATACACCTACCCTGATTTAGATTCCCATAGACACATAGTCATACTACCAATGGGATTCCGAGTGGGTCTATCCAGAGCGAAACTTTTCCCGGTCTAACGGCTAACATAACCTATTATTACACTTGCATAAGTATCCAATACCTAAATATATGAGAACTATGCCGTTAAACTTCCATAACGCGCACAAGTGTAATACTAGTCTATTCCGCATTATCGATGTCTAGTCTCCATAATACTACGACTATGGATATTTAATGATTAAACCGTTGGTGAATTAATACTTTCTCATATCTTATTAATTTGATTTAACCATATGGACTTTTATCATTATTTCATATCAAGTAATCCAATTACAATAATGATAAAATAGCAATTTCCTTTTGTCACATAGTTAATTTGTACAAAAATACAATGTCTTTTACAAATAGTGATAACGGAACTACTCCTAATCCAATTAGTAATTTACGGATCAAAACTGCTTCTTAGCTGCAGCAATATATTTCTCTTCTGTTGTTGAATCGGCAACAGTCTCTTGCTTGGAAGATTTCCAGCTTAGTGCTTCATTGTTCAAAAACAATATGTACCCTGATTGCGACTTATAGTCGTCTTTATCGGTTTGGAAACTTGCATCGGCAAACCCAGTCACCTCAAGTTTTTCTTCCCAATGACTAAGAAAGCATCCTTAGTTTATCTAAGATACTTAAGGATGTTCTTTACAGCAATCCAGTGACCATCACCTGGATCGACCTGATAGCGACTGCACATGCTAAAAGCATATGAGACATTAGGTCGCGTACATATCATGGCATACATGATCGATCCGACTGCTGAAGCATACGAGATCTGAATCATTGCATCTCTCTCATCTTGAGTTTTAGGACACATATCCTAAGATAGAGAGACCCCATGTGACACCGGAAGCAGCCCCCTCTTGGACTGATCCATGTTGAATCTTTTCAACACTTTATCAGTGTACGAGCTCTGGGAAAGTCCAAGCAACTTTCTAGATCTATCCCGGTAGATCCTTATTCCTAGAATAAAGGCTACCTCTCCCAGGCCTTTCATGGAGAATTTCAACGAAAGCCAAGCTTTCACCGACTGTAGCATGGGAATGTCATTGCCAATAAGCAATACATCATCAACGTATAGGACAATGAATGTCAGTGCACTCCCACTAACCTTCTTATATACACAAGAATCATCTTCGTTTGGAAACTTGCATCGGCAAACCCAGTCACCTCAAGTTTTTCTTCCCAATGACTAAGAAAGCATCCTTAGTTCATCTAAGATACTTAAGGATGTTCTTTACAGCAATCCAGTGACCATCACCTGGATCGACCTGATAGCGACTGCATATGCTAAAAGCATATGAGACATCAGGTCGAGTACATATCATGGCATACATGATCGATTCACCTGCTGAAGCATACGAGATCTAAATCATTGCATCTCTCTCATCTTGAGTTTTAGGACACATATCCTTAGATAGAGAGATGCCATGTGACACCGGAAGCAGCCCCATATTAAACTGATCCATGTTGAATCTTTTCAACACTTTATCAGTGTACGAGCTCTGGGAAAGTCCAAGCAACTTTCTAGATCTATCCCGGTAGATCCTTATTCCTAGAATAAAGGTTGCCTCTCTCAGGCCTTTCATGGAGAATTTCAATGAAAGCCAAGCTTTCACCGACTGTAGCATGGGAATGTCATTGCCAATAAGCAATACATCATCAACGTATATGACAATGAATGTTAGTGCACTCCCATTAACCTTCTTATATACACAAGAATCATCTTCGTTTTGAATGAAACCATATTCTTTTATGATCTCATCAAAACGTTGGTTCCAAGAACGCGATGCTTGCTTTAATCCATAAATGGATCATTTTAACTTGCTAACCTTATTTGCATGTTTTGGTACGACAAAACCATCATGTTGTTGCATATAAATATCCTCTAAAAGGTTTCCATTAAGGAATGCAATTTTGACATCAATCTTCCATATTTGATAATCAAAATATGCAACAATAGCAAGCATTATCCGAATGGATTTAATCATGGCAACAGGTGAAAAAGTTTCGTCTTAATCGACACCATGTCGTTGATGATACCCTTTAGCTAAAAGCCTAGCTTTGTACGTTTGTATGTTGTATTCCATGTCCGTCTTCCTTTTGAAGACCCATTTATAACCAATAGGCTTAATGCATTCTGAGCATCAACCAGTGTCCAAACTTGGTTGGTATACATGGAATCCATTTCAGACTTCATGGCTTCTTACCATAAAGCGGATTCGATACCTTGTATCGCTTCCTCATACGTAGCCGGTTCAATTTTCTTCAATGAGATTAATGTCTACATGAGGTGAGATCAGAAACTCATACCTCTCAGGTTGTTTTCTGACTCTCTTTGACTTACGCGGGTCTTGAGTATTAGAAGATTGTAGAACAGTCTTATCCCTGATGGACTGTTCGTGTTCCGTGAGGGGGTCGGTGCCAGGAACAGTATCACTCATATTTTCATCGAGTTCTACTTTTCTCCCACTTACCACTGTATTAATGAATTCCTTTTCGAGGAAAACTGCATGAAGAGCAACACATATTTTGTTCTCTTGTGGGTTGTAGAAATAATATCCTTTCATTTCCTTAGGATACTCTAGAAATATGCAGTTATCCAATTTGGGTTCTAGTTTGGTACCATCCAAATATATAACATATTCCCAGCATCCCCAAATCTTCAGGAATAAGAAACTTAGTTTATTTCCTGTCCATATTTCATATGGAGTCTATTCAACAGACTTTGACGTAACCTTATTCAAAATAAGTATTGCAATGTTTAATGCGTATCCCTAGAAGGAAATTGAAGCTCTGTGTGACTCATCATTGACCTTACCATGTCCAACAAAGTCTGGTTTCTCCGTTCAGACACACCGTTCAATTGAGGTGTCCCGGGAGGAGTCCACTGTGAAAGAATACCATATTCTTTCAAGTAATCTAGAAACTCATTGCTTAAGTATTCTCCACCACAGTCTGACCACAATGATTTAATACTTTTGCCAGTCTGTTTTTCTACTTCATGTCGAAACTCTTTGAATTTCTCAAAAGTTTCCAACTTGTTTTTCATAAGATTCACATAACCATAACGCGATGCATCATCTGTAAAGGTTACGAAGTATTCATATCCACCTCTAGCCTGGCTAGACATGGGCCCGCATACATCACTATGAACGAGGGCTAATAGCTCGGTGGCACGCACACTTTTACCACTAAAAGGTGTTTTAGGCATTTTCCCAACAAATAAGATTCGCAGACATCATATGAATTAAGATCAAATCCGTCCAAGTATCCATTCTTCGAAAGAGTGGATATACGAGTCTTGTTAATGTATCCTAGACGACATATAAGTCTCATCTATTTTACACAATTTGAGACTTTTGTTTGTCATGTTATATGTATGAGATTCGTTTATATTCAAAATATAAAGACCATTATTAACATCTGCTGTATATATTAAAATATCATCTTTATATACAAAACACCCAGTGTTCCTAAATACAAAAGGTATACCCGCATTAGGTTAAACTAGATACAGAGATGATGTTCCTAGTCAAACTAGGTACAAAATGACAGTCGCCTAATGTAAGTACATGCCCTGAGGGCAGATTCAAAACGTAGCTGCCAACGGCCAAAACGGTGACTCTTGTCCCATTTCCAACTCGCAGGTCGATCTCATCTGAAGCCAGTCTCTTGCTAATCTGCAGATCCTACACATTAGTACATATGTGAGTACCACATCCAGTATCAAAAATCCAATTTTTAAAACTAGTAGTGGACATGTTTATTTCAATAACAAACATACCTTAAGCCGGAGCCTTTCCCGCCTTCGCTTCCTTCAAGTCCGCCTTGTACTTACGGCAGTCACACTTCCAGTGACCCCATTTGCCACAGTGTAGGCAGACATCTTGGGATATGTCCTTTGTCATCCCAGAAAACTATGACGATTTAGCCTTGCCTTTTTTCTTTTTCTTCTTCACACCCCCAGAAGCCTTCGGCCATGCCTTGCCTTCTGGGATGTCGAAGTAAGATGCACCTCGCGATTCTTGCCCTTCAGAAGCTCTTGTTCTACCTCTTTTAGCATAGCCATTAACTTTCCAAGATTATTCTCTTGGTTCATCATATTATAGTTTATGATGAACCCACCCAGCAATCGGGCAAAGACTGTACGATCAAATCTATGGAAGTCTTGGCCTCGAAGGTAATGCCCAGTTGACCTAGTTGTTCGATGTCAGCAATCATCTACAACACATAGTGTTCGACAGATGTACCCTCTGACATACGAGAGCGAAATAGCTTCTATTGCAAATCATACTTCTAAGATCTAAGATTAGATCTATGGAGATCCTTCAACTTCAACATCATATTATAAGGATCCAATCCCTTATTTTGACGACGAAATTGATGAGTCATTACAGCAAACATAACGGATTGAGCAGTAAGTTATCTTCACGATGAGTCTTCCAAAGCTCATGCTCTACTGGCTGCTCAAGTCCGGGCTCAGGCCCGGGAGGTCTTTCTATAACATAGAGTAACTTCTCAGCTCCCAGGACTATCATGAGATTCATTTTCCATTCTGGAAAATTTGTGCCGTTAAATACATTCTCGCCCATGATTATATCCCTAACGCTAATCTTTCCAGCCATCTTGATTGCAATAGTCCAACTATCCAACCAAATATTTCGGGTACACTCAAATACAATGGTTACTATAGTCCAATTATATAACCAACTACAAATGGAGATGTTCAAAGAAAATAATAAAATAATATTAGTCCAACTAATATATATAATGACGATAAATAATAAAAGAGCGCACATATTAGCGAATATTAAACGAAATTGCAAATTTAATACTAGCCTCCCACTATTTTTCGGCGAGCCACTAACCCTCTGTTGAGTACTCGGGAAACCTAGTTTCCAAGTGGGCTAGGATCCCATTAAATAATACACAACCTTGACTTTGTCCAACAAGATGATAAAATTTTACTAGGTAGATCTCTAAGATCAATTGGATCTCATCCAATTCCTAGATCCGGTCGGTGGACATCCAAGTCCGAAACATATATCCAATATATTTCCTAACATGTTTCCTCTGAATCAACTAAGCCTTGGCTTTGGCTCGACAAGCTTAATGATTCCAGTTAAGCGCGACCCATTGACAGTGGGAAAACTTGGTAATCCACGTCGATAAACAAAAATGAACTTGACTTTGGCCAACAAGTCACAACTGCCCAAGACATGTGATGTTAACAAAGTTTTCATGGTTCAAACACATCCGCGAGAGACAATGATCTTGACTTTACCCAACAAATCAAAGCCAATCTTGGATCTTGAGAGAGAACCACTCAATGGAAGGAAACACTTAATATTAAATGTGAGGGCGTTTTCATAAATTGGCAACCAATTTATTATCTTTGATTAGGTCTCATCCTACACCCTTAAACATGCATTCTAAAAGCATAATAAGGCGCGATAAAATTAATAATGATATGCCGATGGATATTCACATTTTGTTTCTAGAACAAATCTCTCTCTTTTTCTCTCTCCCGCTAGCACTTTACAGTCTTATAAAACCCAATTACATAACACTATAAGAAACCTCATTTACATTGAGGGGAATTGGTGAGAATATAAATACAATGAGAATGAGAGGTAATAGGCTGGACACGCAGGTCAAATTTCAAATAAATAACATATTTACAACAATTTCCAAAAGTACACCTACCCATCTAATATCCATCCGATATACATTATTCAACAAATACATCCAAGTATTCACACATAGCATGTTGTCAATCAATCTAATCCAAGTTATTAATTCTTCAATTAATGACCATCCAATGTTCATACAACGATTTGATTTGTGCGAGTCCAACTTGTTTCAAAATAAATACTCAAAGTAAGTATTCTTGAATTATCTCGAACTACAACATTAAATCCAATTTAAATTGTATTCAATACTAATTCTAGTTTAATTCCAAATTAAACAATTACACTTATTATATTAAAATAATGCCTTTTAGACTTGGATTCCAAATCCAATCCAAATGGCCTCAAAGGTCCATTTAGCATCCAATGACAATTCGATTAGGTCCAATGGGCTTTTAATTAATTCTCTAGGCATGGACTTTTGGCCATAATGGATCAAACCCATAATGCCTTGCCCCATTTAGGAATCACCCTATGCAAAAAATTAATTTTGGCCCATTAGGCCCAATTAGAGTATTAAAGGCATAAAAGTCATATATTGGAATTTTATGCAAATGATTTAGGACCAATTGGATCCAACCCAATTGTCCAAAACCAAACTTGGTCCAACCAAGCCATTAGCCCAAATATAACCAAATTAGATTAATACAATATTCTAAATAATACATTAATACAATTTAAGTGTAATTAACACAACTAATTAATTAATCTAACATTTCCAAAATATTATTTAATCTAATTAATCATGCTTATCATTCCAATTCATGTCCAACACAAATTGAAGAAAACTAAAGTCTCCAACAACATGCATTATTCACGGCAATTACAAGAATTTAATGTCTAATTTGATTCTAATCCAAATAAATCAACATTCAACATTTATTTCATACCATTAACACATCCAAGTGTCAAATTTTAAAAAATCACCATGAATATTACTAGGGTAATTTTCGACCATGTGAGGAAAATTGGGGAAATTTGATCTAATCAATTTTTCAATAATCCAATGATGCACAACTTTAAGTTATCATCATCTAACATCAAACAAACACTCAATTTTGAATTTTCATGCTCCAAGCAAAAATATCGAAATAAAGTTTATAAACCCTAGAATTCAAATCACATTTAGAAGGCTCTAGATACAATTGTTAGTCTCTAAGACGTGCTTCCAAGATCCTAAACATGATTTTAAGTGTGAATGAATCAAGTAAAGTTGCGGAAAAACTTACATTGATTTTGGGAGAAATTTCAAAATTTCCTTTGAATGGATGAAGCTCCAAGCTTTTGTTGAGTTGTTAAACCCTTTGGTGAGTTTCCCTATCACCTCAAAAGACTCTCTAAGTGATAGCTTGTGAAATTTTTGAAGCAAATATTTCTCTTCAAAGGGAGAAATAATCGGCCAATGAGGGAGAAGATAGATGAGTGAATAGTTCTTCAAGTTGGTTGTTGTCTGAGTTAAATGCAACATTTAAGAAATGCCAACTACTTCCATCAATTCGTGAGAATTAATGTAAGTCATGGGTCCCACCATTTTTAAATTCCAAATTTATGTTGGATTCTCCAAGACACAACTAAGCTTTGGGCTCGGGTTCGTTTAATTTCGAATAAACGAATTTCCCGTCGATAAATAATTAAATCCAATTTAATTAAATAATTATGCCTCACAAAATTATTACGATTGTGGCTTGCGAATTAATTCTAAATTAATTCGTTCGTTATAATTAAAATCCAATTTTAATTTCGTATTGAAATCCAATTTCAATTAATATATCCAATATATTATCTTAGACCCAATAAATAAATTAAATAGAAAAATCCAATTTAACTATTAAATTTATTTTATCGATTAATTTTAAATTAATCGCATTCTCTCTTCTAGACGAATTTAATCCAAAATTAAATCTTGCCGTAATTAATCCCAGATTAATTTTCTCTCTCATAATTAATCCCAGATTAATTCTATATGAGTCAAATGTCATTGGTGAATCTTTGGGAAGCGAACCAAGAGATTCCTGGATATGTTTGCAGTAAATACGGTCATCGGACTATTCAAACACGTGCGTACCCATATCACGTTCTCACCGATTTATAAGACATAATTGGCTTATAACAAAGCACCGTGCCTACCCAATTCTCAGGAAATATTCACTGAGGAATATAATATGTATCAGGCGTAGTAATACAATGTAATGTGTAATATAATCCAGTATCAGATGTGACATACTAGGCCTAGGGCTGACTCTGTGTCTGCCCCGTACAAAGCATATATCAGATCCCGAGTGACAAGTCTCTATAATTGGAAAGTCATGACCTAGTCATACTTTCCAGATAGCTGTAGCTTTTAAGAGTACTAGTTTCGTATCATGTGTGACCATCATCTCCATATGACTTAAGTGTTACTCCCATCTTGACATCACATCCAATACACTACGATTCTCAGTAAACCAAATAGAGGCATACACAGAACCTGTTAAAGCTCCAGACAACCAATACCAAAGTAAACTGATTGTCGCAGGTAATAGCGACGTAAGTCTCATGTTAAAGATCACATACACCTACCCTGATTCGGATTCCCATAGATACATAGTCATACTACCAATGGGATTCTGAGTGGGTCTATCCAGAGCGAAACTGTTCCTGGTCTAACGGCTAACAGAACCTCTTATTACACTTACATCAGTATCCAATACCTAAATATATGAGAACTATATCGTTAAGCTTCCATAACGCGCAAAAGTGTAATATTAGTCTATTCTGCATTATCGATGTCCAGTCTCGATAATACTACTACTATAGATATTTAATGATTAAACCATTCGTGGATTAATATTGTCTCATATCTTATTAATCCGATTTAACCATATGTACTTTTATCATTATTTTATATCTAAGTAATCCAATTACAATAACGATAAAATAGCAATTTTCTTTTGTCACATAGTTAATTTGTACAAAAACACAATGTCTTTTACAAATATTGATGCTATAGGTCATAATTGTTCAACATAGGCTACATCATCCTCTAGAATAATAGAGTTAGTTCATGACCAAAGATAAAAATAATGAAAATATTGTCAAGAACATGTTAGATATAATTAGAGGAGATGAATACGGTGACGTCCGAAGATGAATGGATTCGATTCGATTTTTATCTTTCAGTGTCTTTGATCTCTCTAAAATATGTGTATAGTCTTTAGTTGTGTATATTTCTTACCCTTAGGGTTTTGGAAGAGCTTCTATATTTATAGGGAAGTCTTGGATTCCTTTTGCGTGTAGAATACGACTTTATTAAGATTCTGGAAGTCTTCCACAGCAACACCAAATCCTCAGGATTTTGTTTGTACGCATCATGTGTGGGAGTCGCGAAGCTACAATGGGCGTCGCGACTCCATGCCATGTTTTCAAGATAAGTATTCCTGCATATTTTGCTCTTCCCATATGCTTCCGATGTATCTGTATTGTCCCAAAAAGGTATATTTTCTCCAAGATCCATGCTCCAATGTTTCATACTAATAAAATATAAAAAACAACTATAAAATAAAATAAAATGACACGGAACCTAACAAAATAGTAAGCTAAAAATGCATGAATTAGTGGGTATAATCGAACTTATCAGTAGCTAGAACTCTTATGGACATAACTCTTCAATGTTCGAAGAATACTATTTCGACCGTATCGTAATTAGAGTATTCAAGAATCATCGGATGTGTAATGTTTCTCACAAATTATACACGACCAGGTATCGGTCAAGCTGTAAACAAGCTTAGTGGATATACAAGTAATACTGGACATAACCTATGGAAAGCCATAGTAATAGTTTTGAGGTATCTGAGAGACACTTCAAAATATGGTTGCATTATATAAGATAAATATCATGTTGCTCTAGAAGGATACAATCATGCTTACTGGGAATCTGATACAGTGGATTCTAAATCCATAAGTGGATTTGTTTTCACACTTAGTGGTGCAGTCGTGTCATGGAAACCCTTAAGGCAAACGTGTATTGCCCATTCTGTTGGATAATATGACCCATAGCGTCACTATTTGTACAGATCACGGTGTTGTTGTAAAAATTAACTATGTGACAAGGAAATTGCACTCTCATCATTTGTGATTAAATCACCATAGATATATAAATGAAGAGAGGTCCATATGATTAGTTCCTGGATTGAGATGATATGAGACAGTATCAGTCCACGAAGGATTAATCATTAAATATCCCTAGCCGGAGTATTATCGAGACAGGACATCGATAATACGGAATAGGCTAGTATTGCACTTGTGCGCGTTGTGAGGGCACAACGGCATAGTTCTCATATATTTAAGTATTGGATACTTATGCAAGTGCGATAGGAGGTTGTGTTTCACCGATGGTACGGGAAACAGCTTCGCTCTGGATAGACCCCTCGGAATCCCATTGGTATTATGACTATGTGTCTATGGGAGGCCGAAATCAAGGTAGGTGTGTATAGTCTTAACCAGAGACTTGCATCGCTAATACTTGCGATAATCGGTAGACTTTGGTCTTGGTGGTACAGGGCTTTAACCGGTTCTGTGTACACCGCTTCTGGGTTTATCAGAGAGTCGTAGTGTATTGGGTGTGATGTCGAGACGGAAGTATCACTTCAGTCATAGTGGAGATGATGTCACGCAGGATACGGTATTAGTGCTCTTAAGTGCTGGCCGGCCATCGGGATATTATGACAAGGTCATGTATATCCGATTATAGAGACTAGTTACCAGACATCCGACATGTGCTTCGGACGGGGCAGACACTTATCCAGCCCCAGCCCTAGCACGTGACTATCCGATACTGGGCCGATATACACAATACTACCGTATACTACGCTTGATACAGATCTATATATTCCTGTAAGAATATTTCTGGAGAATTGGGTAGGCATGGCGCTTTGCTAGAAGCCAACCTTGTCTTGTAAATCGGTATAAACGTAGTACAAGGTACTTACGTGTTCGGATAGTCCGACGACCGTATTTACTGCCAACATATCCGGAGATCTCATGGGTCGCTTCCTGAAGATTCACCGATGACGTATGACTCGCACTTTAATTAATCTGGGATTAATTGGAAGAGAGAGAAAATTAATTTGGGATTAATTGGAAGAGAGAGAAAATTAATCTGGGATTAATTACGGAGATATTTTATCTCGGATAAAATATCGTTAAAGAGATAGAACAATTAATTTGGAATTAATCGGTAAAATTAATATACTCGATATATTAATCGAAACTGGATTTCGACGCGGAATTAAAATTGGATTTTAATTCGGGCGAACAAATTAATTTAGAATTAATTCGTTAGCGACGTGAATAGTGATTTCGCTAGGCGTAATCATTTAATTACGACGCGACGGAAAATTCGTTAATTTAGAATTAGCGAACCCGAGCCCAGGATTATTTGCGAGCGCATTCGCATTTCGAATTCGAGTACGGCACGCAAGTCAAATCGTGCGTCAAATCGTAAGTCACATCAAGCGTCAAATCAAATGTCACTTTGAGTGATGTGACATGTTGTCACTTGATTTGAGTGATTGATGTAGAAGTTGAAAAAGCAACTTTTGCTTTTACTTTTTGACTTTTGGTAAATGGAAAGGTAAAAGAAATGTAAATGGTTTTTAATTAATTTTAGAAAATATAAAAACCTAATTACATTTCTTTTTCTCTGACTCTCCACTCTTCTCTTTTACGCATTCTTCTTCCCCCTCTTTTCTTTCTTCTCTTCTCACGGTTTTGAACCGTTTTTTCTCCTCAAAATTTCTGGTATGACCGAATCAAATGGGGAATCAAAGAAGATGAAGTAGTGCTAGCACACCTTGGGTTATACATAGGTGATAGGGAAACGAATTTGTGAGCATGGAAAAGCTTGAAGCTTGGAGCTTCAATGGTGACATCCATGGCCGAATGAACAAGGAGGAAGACACCCCACCACCGTGCAGCCCCTACCATTCGCAGCTCACTGCCAGGGAGCAACATGCAGTGCGTTTTTGGTCTTTGTTTCATTTCATCAAAACCCATCAATGTGAGTATGAATTCCGCCCTACTCCTTTGTGTATTCAACTCGTTTTTATGCATGTTTGTGATCCTTAGGACTTGATTGAAACTCAACACATTCTACTATGGAGTCTGATTTCATAGCAATAGACAAAGCAGCAGAAGAACCATAGTGGCTTCGAAATTTCTTAGAGGATATTTCAAATATAGCCAAAACTAGTACCAACTATAAGCATATATTGTGATGATCAATCAGTTATTAGGAGAGCCAAAAATATAAAGTATAATGGTAAGTCTCGACACATACATCGAAGGAAAACATAACGGATCCACTTACTAAAGGTTTACCTAGAGAACAAGTTGAGAAGTCAACGAAAGGAATGGACTTGAAGCCTATAAATTAAGAATTGTCACTGTGGAAACCCAACCTAGTTGACTGGAGATCCCAAGATCTAGGTTCAAAATGGATAACTGAAACTTTGTGTAATTCAAAACAAGCACTGTAGAGTTCTATACTCTTTCTCATTCCTATAATAACGCAAAGTGTTGTATGTTAAGGTTAGGATAAGCGAAGGCTTTTAATGATCACTATATTAAAAGAAGAGTCCTAATATTGGTAAATATAGAATACCTCTTTATAGCAGATCACATATTTCAAGTAAGAAGTGAGGCCGCTTTCGTGAGAATTTTAAAAATGTTGGATTCTCTAAAGTAATTGACGAAGTCAGGACCGATGTTCATGGTCGAATTGAACACAGTCATAGAATGGGAAATGGTCGAAGTGAAGCTGTATGATGGCTATTTTCTTAGTTTGCACTAACGGTAAAACATTTCAAGACTATGGGTCACTGGTTTGCCAAGTAAATTCGATAGTTATTCACTAGGAAAGGTTCAAGGTGAAAGCTACCTATTCCGATGCAGTTTCATTTTAAGGAAACTCTTTTAAGTGTCTGCATTGATATATAGAAAATTATGGGGGATTGTAAGAAATATTCTAAATATAAGGTGTATAAATATATAGAGAAGGAAAGAATATAATCCTTAATGTGAAAAGTCTAAACCATTGGGTTTAAAGGAATCGATATGTTCCTCAATGGGAAATAACATAACCCTTAGAGTTAAAAGGTTTCCTTTGAGGGTTATGACCTTTAAATAATTACATTAATTGAGATAAAGGTACATTTCCAAAGGAAACCCTCAACAACTATAAAAATAAGTAATTTGGATAATTTTCCAATAATCCTAAAAATTCATTCCAAGTTTAATTCATTGTTAGAGAGTCTAAGGTCTAAATAAAAGAAAAAGTTTCCACTATTATTCCTTGTTCGAGTTCTTGAACAAAAGAGTGCCCATTCTATAAGAAGCATCCAAGAATCCTGGGAAATTCGTAGTGCACTGAGGCAGGGCTAATAAGTTCTTAAGGACATAGGAAAAACTCGGACTTAGTTTAAATTCATCATCTTATTCATTTCAAGGTTTTTCTATCCCTATACATTGTAGTTAATTTATGGCTACTTAATGGTTTTGATTTAATAATGCATGTCATAAAATGATTGATAACACATCTCGCCCAACACCCTGTAATGGGATAACATCTTCAGTATAGTCACAGCCGTCTGAAGTATTTAAACATGTTTTCAGTATTCATTAATTAGTGTAGCATAGATTAAGGAAAATATGCAATAAATACTAATAAGTTGGTTCGGGCATGTACAATGTTGACTTCTAAGTGCCCCGACGGAAAAAAAATAGAGGAAATTATATTTTCATTTGTCAAGTGGCTCTGCTATGCCATTATTTTACCACTGTACCGGCCTATGGTGGCTGGCAGGATCTACTTCTAATGAAAACCATTATTTTTTCAAAGTCATCATTAGCCTTCTAGAAGCACACCTCCCTACTTATGGAATACGTCGCACGACATTAGTGCTGGTTGGCCTGTAATCTTATCCTCATTCCTCGAGTCAACAAACCGAGGCAGATGATATTAATCTAAGCTTCCTCTAACTCTTCCAAAACAGGTCGGGCTGATATAAAATTTCCTCATTGGGTCGATCCTTATATATTCCCACGAAACCCCAAATCAACACCCTTCAGATGGTCGGATCGGTATCCCAACTTGCTTCATCTTTCATGATGCTCCTACTCTCGGGAGAACTTCTCAATGATACTAGGACATGTCTCTCTGTAAAAACCTCATCTCCTTCTGGGCTTATGAGCCTTAGCCATCCACTTTTGGCTAAGTACAATCTTCATTTTCAAACCTTTCCTCAATACTTGAACCTTCTTTAGGGCAAAACCCACTATCAATATTTATACCCTAGTTCTCAGTATCAATGAGTTTATGAGTTGACACCGGGAACTTTATAAAAGATGGTGGTGCACAAAGTTAAAGACCGACATTAGTAAGTATTAACTAGCACTTAGGGGAGAAACTGGTATTGGAGTCTTTATCATTGTCTCCAAAAATCCAAGAGGAAAAACTCTCTCCCAATGCTATCTATAACACAAATGGCCCTGAAGGGACTTGACGTTTGATGCCATCTTGGTAAGGCCATAGGGGAGACTCTCCAACCCTTTTCCACTTTTTCACTATCCCAATGGAGCTTGGCCCCCATACTATTACTCATCTCGGTAAGGATTTGGGGGAGAAAACTCTAACCCCAATCCATTTATAATATAATACCAAGGAAACTTGGCCATCTGTGCTACGCATCTTAGCAAGGTCATAGATGAGATTTTCCAACCCCATACCATTCAATATATTAAAGCCTCGACGGAATGAATCTTGCACCGAGCCAACACAAACATTTAGCCACAAGGGAATGATCCTCCTTGTGCCATTCGAGCAAGGCTATGGGGGAGACACTCTGACCCATGTCATTCAAAACACCAAAGCCTCGGCGGAATGAATCCAGCCTCGAGCCAACATAAATACTTGCCTACAAAGGAATTATCCCTCCTTTTGCCAATTAAGCAAGACTCTGGGGGAGAAAATCCAACCTCATGACATTCAATACACCAAGGCCTCATAGGAACGAATCCGGCCCCGAGAATATAAGAACACTAGGCCACAAGGAAATAATCCCTCCTTATGTCATTCAAGCAAGACTATAGGGGAGAAACTCTAACCCTATACCATTCAATATACCATGGCCTCGATAGAATAGATTCGACCTCGACTCTATATGAATACTTGTCCATAAGGGAATGATCATATCTTGTACCATTCTTGTAAGGCCTTGGGGGAGAAATCCTGACCCCATGCCATTCAATTCACCAAGGCATTGGCGAAATAAATCCGACCTCGAGCCTATAAGGGAATGATCCCTCATTATATCATTCAAGCATAACATAAGGCCTTGATGGTGTTGGGGCAGTTGTGGAACCCCTTGGGTCGGATCGGCGCCGCATGCAGCAGAAATGGGTCTAACCTATGGATATTTATCATGGGTGTATTTTAAAATATTTGTATGTAAAACTAAATTCCATTTCGAGACCATAAGAAAAAACCGGGACCAAAACAGAGTTCGAAAACTCCGGAACGGAGAAAAATAAATTTTTATATGAATCAGGTCTCGCGTCGCGACGCCACCTAAAATGTTGAGACCATGTTGAATGAAAATGTCATCGCTTCGTGTCGCATAGGTGTTGGCGTCGCGACGTGATCAGTTTTGACACAGATCTGGCAGAATATATTTTTCAAGTTCAAACCATTACTAAACACTTCCAATTTCTCCAAATACTTCAAATACACTTAAAATCCAATTTTAACTTCATAACCACTTTCAACACATGTTTTACAACTAGCATACATGTATTCTAAACATTTATATGCGTTTGTTTGAATCTAATCACAAAAAATTTTAGAATCCCAATTAGAAATGTCTCATGAATAATTCTAGTTCACCTAAAGGTGGTCAAATGAATCTAGATTTGTAGCCAAAGCTCTAAGCTTTAATCTAGAGTTCCAAAATCATATTAATTGTTCCATGTCCAACAGGAACATCTTTGACCTAATTTATAAACATGTTTTGTTTATACTTCCAAAATATCCTAACACAATTGATTATCCTTATTTCAACATTTAGCTATGTGATCATGCATCTAATACATAAAAGAACATAGCTTAGGAGAAGATCAAACATTACCTAGTAAGCTTGATGCAAGATCCAATCTACTTCTTATTTGTTGAAATGGTTAGAGAACCTCCAAGGTGTGCAAGCTTGACTCAAAGATCCAATCTTGTTTCCAATGCAACCAAGCCTCATTTCAAGATCCAATCTGAACTATACAAGTCGAGGTCATCACATTTTTTTTAACAATCCCTTCGTCGTGGGCTATCTGAGTTGTGCTAGGGAAACATAGAATATATCGTCAAGTTTTCAAGGTGCACATCTCATGTCGACATGTCCATGATTCTTCATAACTAATGCGATCCACGCTAGGTGATCGAATTTGGCCTAAGATTTATGAATTGTGACTTTACTAACATGGATGCCTAAACACCTTATGGTACACATACGGGCCGACGAATCCTATCTTGCTTCACACTTGATTACTGAGTGAATCGGTCCACACCCAACGAATATCTAGAGGCCAAAATAATAAAGGTTTCTAACATACATGGCATCAAAGTGTGGAGGATCTCACTCAAAATCAATGTTATCCTATAGTCAAAGGATTACATATACTGCTCGACTCGAGGAGATTCCTATTTACGGTGGTGTGTACTTCCAACTATTAGGAATCACCTATAAGTCATTTATTATTTGTTTCAACGAATAACCACATGTCTATACGAGTTTCCAAAAACTCATGGTACATCGGGTTAAACCATTGGAACTCTAATTCCATTATATGACATGTGCTAGTTTTATAGGTTATAGGAATTCGACCTTATTTCAAAACCAATGACTAGGAATATTTACTTTAAGAATAGATTACAATAGTAATATTATCCCAATGTCGAACCACCTAGTGTCCAGTATTACTACAAGACTATTATAAGGTCGATGTCATTTTTAGCATATCGCATACAATACCATTAATAAGGTATGAAATGAAAATGTAGTTATTTTATTAATAAAAAATTAAATGTACAATTCGAATTTGCACTCCAAGCACCAATTCCAATAGATGGGACATACCAAAACCTGAGCCATTCAAAAAATCTGGCCACAAAGGAATGATCTTTTCTTATGTCAATCTCACATAACATAAGGCCTCAGTGGGACGTACCCAACCCCTAGCCATTCAATAAATTTTGCCACAAGGGAACGATATCTCCTTGTGCCAATCTCACATAACATAATGCCTCGGTAGGACGTACTCAACCCCGATCCATTCAATTCAAAAATACCTCGAGGTAAGATTTTCAACCTTAATTCATTCCCACAAACACTGGTGGTGGCGTCCCATACCATTATGCATAAAAAATAACAAGTACGATAGAGTGACGTATCATGTTGTCTGCACCGACCTAAAAATATCAAGGCAACTAAGGCAGCATACTTTCCCATGTTACATAAAATAATAATTTTGAAACTCACAGTCCAAATGTCTCGGAGAATTGAGTTACAGATCGGGGGTGACTCATTAGGGCATTCTTCTCTTCATACTAGGTAGGGCTTGATTCTGCAAGTTCCCCGAATACCCTCTAGCCTTCCTCGTGCTATGCTCTTACGAATCCGAGAAAGGATGGCCAGAATCATGGGTGCATTCCTTCTCCCCATGCTAGGCAAATCCTAAGATACTATGCTCCTCTAATACTAATGGGCGAAAAATTACATGGAGGAATTGTCCCTTCATATGCTATGCAAACCCAGAGCTATAGTAGTACCTCAAAGTTGTCTTTAAGTCATACGTGTTATATTTACCTTGGGGCACCAAGCGCAACATCAATATTATCATCGAGCGTGCTATGGATGCCCGAGGTGCCAAACGGCAAACAAGCCTTCAATGTCTTTGAAGGTGTAAACCATCAGGTACTTGTGTTTCGGCATGGGCTTTTGATAACATCACTGGTGATTGGTATGCCATGGGGGTGCATTTTCCGCACATCATTTTGCATATTTTTCTATTGCACGATCTTTCTAAGGCATAATATATTCGGTACTAGAGTTCCGATCTGTGCTTTTGATAATGTCACTGGTGATTAGTGTGTCGTAGGGGTACACATTTTTTGCACATCATTTTGCACCTTTTGTTGTTGCCTAATGTTCAAAGGCTTAAGACATCGGGTACTAATATTCTGGCCCGAGGCTTTTGATAAATGTCACCAGTGATTGGTATGCCATGGGGTTGCGCGCTTTCTGCACATCATTTTGCGCCTTTTGCTGGCACTGATCACAAGAATTTCCAAAAAATACCAAGCAAGTCTTTCCCATTCAATTAAACAATAAACGTGTAAAGGTACGAGTAACTTTGTTAAAATTTGAAAAATTTACTTGTATTCCAGGGATCTATCGTCCATCTTATAAATTTTTTAGGGTTATTTTAATAGATTCTCTATTGATAGAACTTATGTGTTCCAAGGCTTATTGAGCGAGGTGTCGCCCAGCTGCTCCAGGTGATAGGCACATGCCTTCATAAGCTCTGCTACATGTGATGCCTAGCTCTCATGGCCTCTTTATTGATACATTCCTTGAGGTAATCATTCCTCACCAGATCCTCAATCTGCTCCTGCAAGTCTCTACATGCCTCATTGTCATGTCCCATTATATTATGACGCACACAATAGACTTCGGTGTCCCTCTTCTTTATCGAGTCATACTCTATCAACAGCCTTTTACCATGTATTTCCTAAGCTATCTAAGATAATGGCATGTTGATAGTCGTGTAAGTTGTGTCCCCTGTAACATACATAACTTAGATTGAGGCCTTCTCTCGACTATCGGGTTGTCCTGAGCTATAGGCTTGAACCCCTACCTTCTCAGGCCTGATCCCCTATATCCCGAGTTTTACCTCATCGTGCAATCTTTTCTTCTTCTTCCAACAAAACAAACCTCATTTCCTATTCAATAGTTGTTGTATATTCTTGACATGATCCAAGCAATGCATGGAGCATCAAAGGACATGGTCTCAACATAATTAAGCCATTACAAGTCATACCGGATTAACGCACCAGTAATTCGAGAGTCTAGTACATTTTTTACGGTTAAAGCCGATTCAAGCTCGACATCAAGTACTCGAGTTACGCAAGGCTTGGGACATAATATTTGTGCTTTGTTACAAGTGGCACAGAATTTAGGAGTTTTTGGTGTGAAGGGGACAACTTGAGACATTTGGGAAAATTTTCCACCTTTGTTAAATTTTGTGATATTTGTGTTTTTTCCTTTATTAGTTTTTGGCAAAGTTATTAATGACTTTAGCCACCTTGTTTGACATTTTTGTTATGCTGTCTAAGCTATTAAATGACTATTAAGGGCATACCTTTTAAATAGCCATTATTTAGCAAGTTAGAGTGCTTTGGTATTTTTGCACCCATTAGGGTTTCTTTTATTGTATTTTATATTGTAACATTTTTTTCTTATTGAAAATTAGAATCACCTATTTTCGAATTTAGCTTCATCTTGATAGCTTGGCCTTGGCCAAAATTACATAAGGGAGGGATTCCCCTTATTTCATGCAATTGACTTATCTAAGGCGTGGCAACCTTAGTGGCGTCTCCATGCTAGCATAACACTACAAGCAATCATCTTAAGGGTTCTCAAAGACAAGTTTTTTGTGTGTCTTCTCTGTGGTCCTGGAATGGTTTTGTTCCTACGAAATCAAATTTGCGATGCTTGGGGTGTTGGAGTTTCTAGAGGTCCCAAGATCAAAACTCAAGCATGAATCATAAGCGAATACAACGATTTAAGTGCGGAATACTTACATCGAGCGGTTGAGATGCGATTTGGCCACAAAAACGAACTCACTGCCCACTGCCACTGCTCACGGCAGTTCACTGTCAAGTGCGCCCACTGCTGCAGATTCGGTTTTGTGCTTCTGTTTTGCTCCATTTTGATCAAGAAAAACGAGCTCCAAGCTTCATCAAAACGTTCCTTGCTCATGGGTATACTTCCCTTATCACCTTCGCATTGAACCCGGAGTGTGCTAGCACTCTTGTTTTGCCACAAAACACACTTGCTTCCCTCCATTTTCTTTTATCTTGTTCGGCAGTTCACTGCCTTTGCAAAACCAGAAAATGTCGTGAGAGAGGGGAGGAGAAGAAGAAGAGAGAGGAGAGAGAGTTTTTTTCACTTCTTGTTTTTGTTTTAACAAAAACGTGAGTCAGTGGCCAAATGAAAAGCCAAAATGTATCAAATACAAAATGAATTTTTTTAATTAAAAAACCTTCATTTTCCGTGAAGGTTTTCCCTCCAAGGAAAAACATCATTTGCCATCATTACCTCACATTGAGAATAGAGACAATGTATCATCCCTTAAAGGTGACTAGATACATCCATCATCTATTCGTGTCAAGTAATGAGATATCGCGATGTGATTTGCGGATTCCACCCGTTTCAAAATACGAATGTGTCCGCAAACACTTTCGGGCCCAAATTCGCTAATTCCGAATTAACTAATTTCCGTCGCGACGAGAATTAAATAATTGCGCCTAGCGGAATTATTATTCACGTCGCTAACGAATTAATTCTAAATTAATTCGCTCGCCCGAAATAAAATCTAATTTTATTCCGCGTCGAAATCTAATTTCGTTTAATATATCAAATATATTAATTCCTCGATTAATTCCAAATCAATGTTTCTCTCTCTTCAATTGATATTTTATCCTAGATAAAATGTCTCCGAAATTAATCCCAGATTAATTCTCTCTCTCATCATATTAATCCCAGATTATATAAGTGCGAGTCATACGTCATCGGTGAATCTTTGGGAAGCGACCCATGAGATCCCCGGATATGTTGGCAGTAAATACGGTCGTCGGTGTATCCGAATCACGTACGTACCAAGTACTACGTTCTACCGATTTACGAGACAAGGTCGACTCCTAGCAAAGCACCAAGTCTTCCCAATTCTCCGGACATATTCTCATAAGAATATTAAGATCTGTATCAAGCGTAGTATACCGTAGTATTGTGTATATCGGCCCAGTATCGGATAATCACGTGCTAGGGCTGGGGCTGGATAAGTGTCTGCCCCGTCCGAAGCACATGTCGGATGTCTGGTAACATAGTCTCTATAATCGGATATACATGACCTGGTCACAATATCCCGATTGGTTGCGCAACACTCAAGAGCACTAGTACCGTATCCTGCGTGACATCATCTCCAATATGACTGAAGTGATACTTCCGTCTTGACATCACACCCAATACACTACGACTCTCTGATAAACCCAGAAGTGGTGTACACAGAACCCGTTTAAAGTCCCCTACCACCAAGACCAAAGTCTATCGATTATCGTAAGTATTAGCGATGTAAGTCTCAGGTTAAGACTATACACACCTACCTTGATTTCGGCCTCCCATAGACACATAGTCATAATACCAATGGGATTCCGAGGGGTCTATCCAGAGCGAAGCTGTTTCCCGTACCATCGGTGAAACACGACCTCCTATCGCACTTGCATAAGTATCCAATACTTATATATATGAGAACTATGCCGTTGTGCCCTCACAAACGCGCACAAGTGCAATACTAGCCTATTCCGCATTATCGATGTCCAGTCTCGATAATACTACGGCTAGGGATATTCAATGATTAAACCTTCGGGGACTGATACTGTCTCATATCATCTCAGTCCAGGTACTAATCATAGGGACCTCTCTTCATTTATATATCTATGGTGATCTAATCACAAATGATGAGAGTGCAATTTCTTTGTCACATAGTTAATTTGCTACAACAACACAATGATCTGTGCAAATAGTGACGCTATGGGTCATAATGTCCAACAATCTCCCACTTGGCACGTAGCGAGTCACTCAAGTGTCCTACACCTGAACTATGTACGGTTCGCTCAAATTGCTGAGGAAAGGTTTTCGTCAGCGGATTTGTTTGTTATCGTTTGACGCGATTTATACGATCATCACATCGCCACGATGTATGATCCGAACGAATCAGATGATATAGAAGTATATATCTGGATCGTCGATGAGACCTTTAATTCTTTAGCCTGTGCTGACGCCTAGCTCAGCTGCTAACAGAACTATATCTAATCTAATTAGATTTATTATCGATCCAAATGGCTTCTATTGCTGCCTCAGCTGCAGCAATAATCCGCATTTGTTGTTAATTCGGCAACAGTTATCTTGCTCGGAAGATTTCCAGCTCACTGTCCCAGTGTTCAAACTTTATAGTACCGTAGTATTTAATTGTTTGGAAACTTGCAGTAGTGATCCCAGTCACTTCAAGTTCTCCTTCTCCATAGTTTAAGACAACATCTTTAGTTCTCTAAGATACTAACAGATGTTCTTAACTTCAATCCAGTGACTATCACTTGGATTGACCCGATTGTGACTCCATATGATCGAAGCGTATGAGACACCAATACAAGTACATTTTAAATGTACAATTTCCCAGAGAGTGTTACCAACTCCAAATCTAGCCCAGTAGATCTTTATTCCTTGAATAAAGGTTGTTACTCCCTAGAATTCTACGGAGAATTTCTATGAAAGCCAAGCTTTCACCAATTGCTTTATGGGAATTTCACTGTTAGTGCAATCTCCCACTAACCTCCTTATATACACAAGAATTATTTCGTTTTTTGAATTAAATCATAAATCATTATGATTATTTCAAAACGACAGTTCCAAGAACCTTATGCTTGCTTCAATCCAAACATGGATCGAATAAACCGCAAACCTTGTTTGTTGGTTATACAAAATCGTCAGAATGTTATAAACATTCTCCAAAAGGTTTCCTTTTCAGGAAAGCGATTTTGATCTGTAACTGACATATTTCATAAATGAAATATACAGTTATCAACAAGCATCTTCAAAATGGATTTACCATGGCAACAGGTAAAAGGTTGAATCGTTATTAACACAATGTTGATAACGATACCTTTCCGTCAAAAGCCTAGCTTTGTACGTTGTATGTTGCCATCCATGTATGTCTTCCTTGAAGACGTTTAATGTACCATAGGCACAATGCCTTGTGGTACAACTAGTATCCAAAATAGTTGTTATACATGGAATCCATTTCGGATTCATGGCACTTTGCCATAACAGAGAGTCGATACCTCGTATCACTTCCTCTAAACGTAGTCGGATGGTACACCTCCATAAGATTGACATCTTAATGAGGTTAGATCAGAAACCCATACCCTAGGTTGTTTTCTGACTCTATCCGATCTACGAAGTTTCTTGTGTATTTGAAGATTAATGGTACAGATTCATCATTGATGAACTGTTTGTGTTCCATTAAGGACTTCGTGCCTTGAATAGTATTACTCCGATTTTCATCGAGTATCACTATCCTCCCACTGACCACTGCATATCGGTATTCCTCTCAGGAAAACCGCATGGTGAGCAACAATCATATTGTTCTCATGTGAGATTTACAAGTACTATACTTAAGGTTTCCCTTAGGATAACCTATATTGGCACTTATCCAATTTGGGTTTTTAGTTTGGTATCATCCAAACGTTATGCCTGGCATACCCAAATTATTAGGAGTAAGAAACCCCGTTTCTTTCCTGTTCATATCCTATATGATATCTGTCAAACAGATTTATATGGAACCTTATTCTAAATAAGTTTTGCACTGTTAATACATATCCTGTTTGAAGGAAATGATAGCTCAGAGCGACTCGTGATAAACCTTATCATGTCCAACAAAATTCGGTTTTTTAGTTCGGACACACCGTCTAACTGACGTGTCTCGTTTAATTGTGTCCTAGACAACAATGCCATAAATAAGTCTCTATTGATCAAATCAATTTGAGCTATTTATTTGTCATTTATATGTTTGAGATTTTATTATATTCAAAATATAAATTCTGTTATTTACATCTAATGTATTTATCTCAGTATCATCTTTATATAATAAAACACTTTAGTGTTTTAGAATATAAAGGTTCACCCGCAGTGGGTTAAACACTGATAAAGAGATAATGTTTCTAGTCAAACTAGTTACATTATAACAGTTCCTAATTTAAGTACACACCCAAATGGTAGTTCCTAAACTTAGGTATCTACGGTCGAAACAGCGACTTTCGTCCCGTTTCCGATTCGCAGAGTAATCTCAGCTTGAAGTCAGTATCCTGCTCAAAGCAGATTCTGAATATCAATATATATATATTTTATGTTCCACACTAAGTATTTAAAATCTAATTTCAATACTAGTAGTGAACATAACTTTGACAAACATTTTTAAAGTTAGAGCCTCGCCCTTTCTTTAATTCCTTCGTGTCTTCCATATCCAAATGGTAGTCACTTTGGGATATGTCAATTATCCTTTTCAATATTTTAGGAACCTTAGGCCAAGCCTTGGGTTTTTAGAATATCGAAACGATGTGCACCTCGTGCTACATCCCAATTGCAAACTTTGACTTTATCTCCTCTAGAATAGTCAATTAATTCTTCAAGAATTATAAATTGCAATTTTAATACTTCTTAAATCAAAAAATTAGATTTATGACAAGTATATTAAATTAAGCATTAAAGTCATCATCACATGAATCTTCCAAAGATTTTATGCTCTACTTATATTGCTTAATTTTGGGCGTAAGGTATAATAAGTTATTTTATCAAATAAAGTAACCTATTTTATTCCCAATTTGAAAATTAAATCATTTAAAATATTTTAATCCCAGATTATATTTTAAATATCCAACTTTTCAATTTCTTATCTTGATTACAATAGTCCAACTATTTAACCAACGATTAGTGGTACTTATATATTATAATGATTATAATAGTCCAACTATATAATCAAATATAATCCAAATTAATTAACCTCAATTACATTGATTACTATAATCCAATTATAAAATCAACTGTAAACTGAAATTAATTAATTCAAATATATTGATTAATATAATCCAATTATATATAATCAAGTATAATACAGTCCAACTGTTATTAAAACAACAATTTAAATATTAGTCTAACTAACATTTAATATAACGACGAAATAAATTAAATGAGCGCGTTTAGCGAGTATTCGAACGAATGTTGCAAATTCAATACTTGCCTCCCACTATTTTTCGTCGAGCCTCTAACCCTCTGTGGAGAGTACTCGGGAAACCGCGTTTCCTAGTGGGCTAGGATCCCGTTAAATAACACACAACCCTGACTTTGGCCAAAAAAAGCTGTATGCTATTTAACTAGGTAGATCTCACAGATCAATTGGATCTCATCCAATTCCTAGATCCGGTAGGTGGACATCCAAGTCCGAAACATATGTATAATGTCAATGTATCCAATACATTTTCCTAACCCTATCCTCCGAATCATTTAGGCCTTGGCTTTGGCCAAACACAACCTAATGATTCCAGTTAAGCGGGACCCATTGACGAGGAAAGTTTCGTAATCAATGTCATTGGACAAAAAGTGATCTGACTTTGGTCATAAAAATCACAATTTGGACAAGACACCGATATGCAACAAAACTCTCATGATTCAAGTACATCCTTGATTGACAAGGTCTTGACTTTGGTCAAAAACAAACCAATGCCAACTTCGGATCTTGAACAAGAATCATCAATGGAAGGATATTGCTTAATATAAAACGAGGGTTTTTCGCGTGCAAATTGGCTACCAATTTAATTATCTTTGTTAAGGTCTCATCATCATACACCCTTAACATGCATTCTAAATACATAATAAAGCGAGTATGAAATAAAATAATAATGATATGCGGATGGATACTTAACACATTGATCCTAGATCAAATCTCTCCCTTTCTCACTCAAGCTAGCACTTGTACTACTTCTACCCGTTACACTACACTTCTAAAGAAACCTCATATACATAGAGGGGAATAGGTGAGAAGAGAATACAAAGAGAATGAAGGTGATAAGGCTGGACACGCAGGTCCAATTTAATAAATCGAATTTATTACAACAATTTCTAAAATGCCCCACCCATCTAATATCCATCCGATATACATTATTCATGCATCACAACCATGTATTCACTCATATAAGCATGCTATCAATCAATCTAATCAAATTAATTAATCTGATAATTATGTGATCATCCAATGTTCAAACAACGATTTGATTTTGTTCGAGTCAAACTCGTTTTTGCGGATAAGTACTTAAAGTACGAATTCCCGAATTAAATAAACTACACAATTAAATCCAATTCAATTTGTATTTAATTCTAATTCACTATTTAATTCCAACTTAAATATCACACTTTATTAATAAACTTTTTCGACTTAAATTC
This sequence comes from Zanthoxylum bungeanum, assembly GCA_019454045.1. Lineage (NCBI taxonomy): Eukaryota > Viridiplantae > Streptophyta > Magnoliopsida > Sapindales > Rutaceae > Zanthoxylum > Zanthoxylum bungeanum. Next base: position 52,196 of record SKCR01045083.1, read on the forward strand.
CAAATTTAATCGCTACGGGTCTCAAAGCCCGATTAATATCCAATATTAATTTAATTAAAGTCTAATGGGCTTTTAATTAATTCTTAAGGCGTGGTCTTTTGGTCAACTCGGGTCAAACCCGCAACCAAAGTCCAATCCGGGATTTACCCCATAAGCCTTTAAATTAATTTTGGCCCATTAGGCCCAATTAAATTACAAAGGTCCATTAGTTGCATTTGGGCTTTATGGTTAAGGTTTTGGGCCCAATTGGATCCAATCCATTTGCCCCAAACCCAACTTGATAAAATCAAGCCCAATAGGCCCAATTACAACATTAGAAGCCCAAATCCAATTTAAGGCCTCAAATAATTAAATTACATAAATCCAATTTAACAATTTAATTACTTAAAGTGCATTACATGATTAATCAACTAAATCAACATTTCCAAAACACTAAATTAGTCCAATTAATCATACTCAATTTATCATCACATGTCCAACACATTAAGATTAAAATCAAACCCATTACATGCTTTACTTTATTCTTGGCAATAAGGTTAATTACATGTCCGATTTGTTTCAATCCAATTAAACCCAATTCGACATTAAATCAATATACCCTAATGATTTTCAAACAATCCAATGTTTCAAAAAATCAAAATTCACCAAGAACACAAAGGGGCATAACTCTCGGCCAACACATCAAAATTGGGGAAATTTGTTCCAAACAATATTTAATCAAATTGATCCAACCAATCATCAATTAAACATGTATTAAGCATACTTAATCATCCAATTTCATAATTGCATGCTTAAATCAATTTTACCCAATTTAAAGTTTCATGACATACTTGGCAATTTGGGGATTTTTCGTCCAAATCGAATTCAATCCAATTGATTCCGCAATTGACGTTAAATCATCATCCCGAATGATTTCCAACACTTCCAATTGTCAAAAATCAAAAATCCCAAGACATAAAATCAATATCAATTTTCGGCCAAGGTAGCAATTTGGGGAAAAATTGATCCAATCATATTTTCTTCAAATTGACATAATCAATCTTCAATACAAACACAATTAAGCATACAAATCCATCCAATTTCATTTATCATGCTCAAATTCAAGTTTGCCCAAATTTTAGCCCTAACATTTTTCATGCTTTTAACCTAAGCTCTTGATGCCATTGTTGGAGTTTCTAGAGGTCCCAAGATCAAAACTCAAGCATGAATCATAAGCGAATACAACGATTTAAGTGCGGAATACTTACATCGAGCGGTTGAGATGCGATTTGGCCACAAAAACGAACTCACTGCCCACTGCCACTGCTCACGGCAGTTCACTGTCAAGTGCGCCCACTGCTGCAGATTCGGTTTTGTGCTTCTGTTTTGCTCCATTTTGATCAAGAAAAACGAGCTCCAAGCTTCATCAAAACGTTCCTTGCTCATGGGTATACTTCCCTTATCACCTTCGCATTGAACCCGGAGTGTGCTAGCACTCTTGTTTTGCCACAAAACACACTTGCTTCCCTCCATTTTCTTTTATCTTGTTCGGCAGTTCACTGCCTTTGCAAAACCAGAAAATGTCGTGAGAGAGGGGAGAAGAAGAAGAAGAAGAGGAGAGAGAGTTTTTTTCACTTCTTGTTTTTGTTTTAACAAAAACGTGAGTCAGTGGCCAATGAAAAGCCAAAATGTATCAAATAAAAATGAATTTTTTTAATTAAAAACCCTTCATTTTCCGTGAAAGGTTTTCCCTCCAAGGAAAATACATCATTTGCCATCATTACCTCACATGAGAGTAGAGACAATGTATCATCCCTTAAAGGTGACTAGATACATCCATCATCTATTCGTGTCAAGTAATGAGATATCGCGATGTGATTTGCGGATTCCACCCGTTTCAAAATACGAATGTGTCCGCAAACACTTTCGGGCCCAAATTCGCTAATTCCGAATTAACTAATTTCCGTCGCGACGAGAATTAAATAATTGCGCCTAGCGGAATTATTATTCACGTCGCTAACGAATTAATTCTAAATTAATTCGCTCGCCCGAAATAAAATCTAATTTTATTCCGCGTCGAAATCTAATTTCGTTTAATATATCAAATATATTAATTCCTCGATTAATTCCAAATCAATGTTTCTCTCTCTTCAATTGATTTTTATCCTAGATAAAATGTCTCCGAAATTAATCCCAGATTAATTCTCTCTCTCATCATATTAATCCCAGATTAATATAAGTGCGAGTCATACGTCATCGGTGAATCTTTGGGAAGCGACCCATGAGATCCCCGGATATGTTGGCAGTAAATACGGTCGTCGGTGTATCCGAATCACGTACGTACCAAGTACTACGTTCTACCGATTTACGAGACAAGGTCGACTCCTAGCAAAGCACCAAGTCTTCCCAATTCTCCGGATATATTCTCATAAGAATATTAAGATCTGTATCAAGCGTAGTATACCGTAGTATTGTGTATATTGGTCCAGTATCGGATAATCACGTGCTAGGGCTGGGGCTGGATAAGTGTCTGCCCCGTCCGAAGCACATGTCGGATGTCTGGTAACATAGTCTCTATAATCGGATATACATGACCTGGTCACAATATCCCGATTGGTTGCGCAACACTCAAGAGCACTAGTACCGTATCCTGCGTGACATCATCTCCAATATGACTGAAGTGATACTTCCGTCTTGACATCACACCCAATACACTACGACTCTCTGATAAACCCAGAAATGGTGTACACAGAACCCGTTTAAAGTCCCCTACCACCAAGACCAAAGTCTATCGATTATCGTAAGTATTAGCGATGTAAGTCTCAGGTTAAGACTATACACACCTACCTTGATTTCGGCCTCCCATAGACACATAGTCATAATACCAATGGGATTCCGAGGGGTCTATCCAGAGCGAAGCTGTTTCCCGTACCATCGGTGAAACACGACCTCCTATCGCACTTGCATAAGTATCCAATACTTATATATATGAGAACTATGCCGTTGTGCCCTCACAAACGTGCACAAGTGCAATACTAGCCTATTCCGCATTATCGATGTCCAGTCTCGATAATACTACGGCTAGGGATATTCAATGATTAAACCTTCGGGGACTGATACTGTCTCATATCATTCTCAGTCCAGGTACTAATCATAGGGACCTCTCTTCATTTATATATCTATGGTGATCTAATCACAAATGATGAGAGTGCAATCTTTGTCACATAGTTAATTTGCTACAACAACACAATGATCTGTGCAAATAGTGACGCTATGGGTCATAATGTCCAACATGGGGTTCTGTCTGTTGCTCGGGGTTTGCTTGACATAACATCCAAGTGAGTTCCACTTCATTTGGTATTAGAGCTTAGGGTTCCAAGGTCTGATTTTTCTATCTTTACTTTGTGTTTTTGATTAGTCTTTATTGTGTTTGTTGGTCATCAAGATACTTGTTCATATTGATTCTTAGTTTTTATGTTTCTTAAGTGTTTTTGCATTTCTGATCAGTCGGTGACCGGCATATCGGTCTCATACCGGCCTTCATACCGATCTAAATGGGCATTACAAAGCTACTAGAACCAGGGTATTATCAAATCGACCTATTGTTAGTCTCTAAGACATGCCACAAGATCCTAAACATGATTTTATGTGTGAAAATTACAAGAAAAATGGCGGAATCACTTACAATGTAATTTGGAGAAATTCAAAATTTTCACTTTGGATGAACCTCCAAGCTTGTTGTTTGTTCCTTGGGTGAGTTTCCCTATCACCTCAAATGACTCCTCCAAGTGCTAGCTTAGTTAAAATTTTGAAGTAAAATTTTAATCAACAATGGAGAGGAATTCGGCCAAGGTGTGAGGAAGAATTGAGAGTGTGTGTGTTGTGTTTCCAAAACTTGGTAGTTGGGTGTTAAAGGCATACCATAAATTATTCCAACTACTTACATCAACTTTTGACATTTGATGTAAGTCATGTAATCCCACCACATATAAATTCAAAATTTGAGTTGGATTCCTCAACACACAACTTGACTTGGGCCCAGGTTTAATTCCGACTAAACGAATTTTTTGTCGCTATATAATTAAATCCAATTTAATTAAATAATTATGCATCGTAAAATTATTACGATAGTCGCTTTCGAATTAATTCAAAATTAATTCGTTCGCCCGAATTAAAATCCAATTTTAATTTCGTATTGAAATCCAATTTCAATTAATATATCTGATATATTATTTTAGCCCCAAATAAATAAATTAAATAGAAAAATCCAATTTAACTATTAAATTTATTTTATCGATTAATTCTAAATTAATCGCGTTCTCTCTTCTATAAGAAGTTAATCCCAAATTAATTCTTGTCGTAATTAATCCAAGATTAATTTTCTCTCTCATAATTAATCTCATATTAATTCTATCTGAGTCAAATGCCATTGGTGAATCTTTGGGAAGCGACCCAAGAGATTCCTGGATATGTTGGAAGTAAATAAGGTTATCGGACTATCTGAACACGTGCGTACCCCGTACAACATTCTCACCAATTTACAAGACATGGTTGGCTTCTAGCAAAGCACTATGCCTACCCAATTCTCCAGAAATATTCGTCAAGGAATATCATATATATCAGGCGTAGTAATACTAATGTAATGTAATGCGTAATATGATCCAGTATCTGATGTCACATTTTAGGCCTAGGGCTAGCTCTGTGTCTGCCCCGTACGAAACATATATCAGATCCCGTGTAACTAATCTCTATAATCGGGAAGTCATGACCTAGTCATACATATTTCGATAGCTCCAACTTTTAAGAGTACTAGTTATGTATCTTGTGTGACTATCATCTCCATATGACTGAAGTGATACTCCCATCTTGACATCACATCCAATACACTACGATTCTCAGTAAACCCAATACAGATGTACACAGAACCTGTTAAATCTCCAGACGACCAATACTAAAGTAAACTCATTGTCGCAAGTAATAGCGACGTAAGTCTGAGGTTAAAGATCACATACACCTACCCTGATTCGGATTCCCATAGATACATAGTCATACTACCAATGGGATTCTGAGTGGGTCTATCCAGAGTGAACTGTTCCCGGTCCAACGGCTAATAGAACCTCTTATTACACTTACATAAGTATCCAATACCTAAATATATGAGAACTATGTCGTTAAGCTTCCATAACGCGCACAAGTGTAATACTAGTCTATTACGCATTATCAATGTCCAGTCTTGGTAATACTTCGACTAGGGATATTTAATGATTAAATCATTCATGGGTTAACATTGTCTCATATCTTATTAATCCAATTTAACCATATGGACTTTTATCAATAATATATATCCAAGTAATCCAATTACAATAATGATAAAATAGAAATTTCCTTTTGTAATATAGTTATATTGTAAAAAAACACAATGTTCTTTACAAATAGTGATGCTTGGGTCATAATTTTCCAACAATCTCCCACTTGGCCTATAGCCAATCACTCAAGTATCTAACACCGAAACTATGTACATGTCGCTCAAACTTTTGCTGAGATATAGCCTTCGTCAGTGGATCTGCAATGTTATCATCTGATGTGATCTTCTTGATCTTCACATCGGCACGATGTATGATCTCATGAATCAGATCAAATCGTCAAAGTACATGCTTGGATCGTTGATGAGAATGTGGTTCCTTAGCATGTGCGATAGCCCCATTATTGTCACAATACAAAGGTACGGGCTCAACTGCTAACGGAACTACTCCTAATCTATTTAGGAATTTATTGATCCAAACTGCTTCTTTGGCTGCCTCAGTTGCAGTAATACATTTCGCTTCTATTGTTGAATCGGCAACAGTCTCTTGCTTGGAAGATTTACAGCTCACTGTTTCGTTGTTCAAATAAAATATGTACCCTGATTGCAACTTACAATCGTCTTTGTCGGTTTGGAAACTTGCATCGGTGAACCCAGCCACATCCAGTTCTTCTTCTCCATAGACTAAGATAGCATCTTTAGTTCGTCTAAGATACTGAAGGATGTTCTTTATAGCAATCCAGTGACCATCACCTGGATCGCACTGATAGCGACTGTACATGCTCAAAGAATATGAGACATCAAGTTGCATACATTGTTGGACAATTATGACCCATAGCGTCACTATTTGTACAGATCATGAGGTTGTTGTATAAATTAACTATGTGACAAAAGAGATTGCACTCTTATCATTTGTGATTAGATCACTTAGATGTATAAATGATGAGAGGTCCCTATGATTTGTTCCTGGACGGAGAATGATATGAGACAGTATTAGTCCACGAAGGATAAATCATTAAATATCCCTAGTCAGAGCATTGTCGAGATTGGAAATCGATAAATGCGTAAAAGACTAGTATTACACTTGTGCGTATTGTGAGGGCACAACGTCATAGTTCTCATATATTTGGGTATAGGATACTCATGCAAGTGTAATAGGAGGTTGTGTTTTACCGATAGTACGGGAAACAGCTTCGATCTGGATAGACCCCCTCAGAATTCCATTGGTAGTATGACTATGTGTCTATGGAAATCCGAAATCAGGATAGGTGTATTTGGTCTTAACCTTAGACTTGCACCGCTAATACTTACGACAATCAATATACTTTGGTTGCGGTCATCCAGGGCTTTAACAGGTTCTGTGTACGCCTATTCTGTGTATATTGAGAATCGTAGTGTGTTGGGTGTGATGTCAAGACGGAAGTGTCACTCCAGGTATATAGAGATGATGGTCACGTAGGATACGGTACTAGTACTCTTAAGTACTGCAGTCATCGGGATAAAATGACAAGGTCATGTTTATCCGATTATGGAGACTAGTTACCAAACATCCGACATGTGCTTCGTATGGGGCAGAAACAATTCCAGCCCCAGGCCTAGCACGTGATCATCCGATACAGGACAGAAATACACAATACTACGTATACTACACCTGATATGGATCCTTTATTCCTGTAAGGATATTTCCGGAGAATTGGGAAGGCATGGCGCTTTGCTAGAGGCCAACCTTGTCTTGTAAATCGGTATAAACGTAGTACTTGGTACTTACGTGTTTGGATAGTTCGACGACCAAATTTACTGCCAATATATCCGGGGATCTCATGGGTCGCTTCCCAAAGATTCACCGATGACGTATAACTCGCACTCTAAATTAATCTGGGATTAATTAGAAGAGAGAGAAAATTAATCTGGGATTAATTACGGAGATATTTTTTCTGGGATAAAATATCATTAAAGAGAGATAACGATTAATTTGGAATTAATCGATTAATTAATATATTTGATATATTAAACGAAATTGGATTTCGACGCGAAATTAAAATTAGATTTTAATTCGGGCGAACGAATTAATTTAGAATTAATTCGTTAGCGACGTGAATAGTGATTTCGCTAGGAGTAATCATTTAATTACGACGCAACAGAAAATTCATTAATTTGGAATTAGCAAACCCGAGCCCGAGATTATTTGCGAGCGCATTCGCATTTCGAATTTGAGTGCGGCACACAAGTCAAATCAAGCGTCAAATCACTAGTCGCAACTAGCGTCACTTCAAGCATCAAATCACTTGTCACTTTGAGTGATGTGACTTGACAACTTGATGTGAGTTTATTGAAGTGGTTGGTGCCATTATGGCTTGACTTTTTGAAAGCCAAATTCACATGAAATGAATTTGAAATTCAAATGTGTGTATAAGATACACAAATTTGGAAACAAACCACACAATTTCTCTCTTTCTCTCATCTCTCTCCATTCACGCCCAAGGGGCCAAAAAGCTTACTAGATTTTCTCAAGAAACCGTGAGCAGTGGGAAGCTAAGAGTGGGATTTTGTGGCAAAATCACAAGTGCTAGCATACTTACGAGACATGCGAAGTTGATAGGGAAGTCTACCCATGAGCCAGGAATCAAATGACGAAGCTTGGAGCTTGGTTTCTTGTTGATTGAAGGCCGAACCAGTGAGCTTGGACAGTGAACTGCCGAATGCAGTCCAAGGAAGAAAATGAATTTTTGTTCGTCAAAGCGTCGCTAAACCGATCGATGTGAGTATTCCACAACTTCTTCGATTTGTATTCGCACATGTTTTCATGCTTATTTATGATCTTGGGACCTTAATAGAAACCAACAATGGCATCTAGAGCAAGGTTTGAGCATGAAAAAGTTTAGGGCTTAAAATTTGGGTAAAATGTTTTCAAGCATGATTTGGTTAAATTGGATGATTGAGTATGCTTAAAACATGTTGAATTGAAGATTGATTGGATCAATTTCATGAAATTGTGATTGGATCATTTTTTCCCCAAATTTTGTGTTGGCCGAATGGTGCCCTAAATGTGTTCTTGGTGATTTTTGATTTTTTGATTCATTGGATGTGTTGGAAATCATTTGGGGATATTGATTTAATATTGAATTGAATTTAATTGGATTGAATTTGATTTGGACAAAATAATTCCCCATTGCCGAGAGCTTTAGCATGTAAAATTGGGTATGATTTTTGATAAAATGTGTTGGACATGTTTTATTGTAAATGAGCATGAATAATTATATAAATTGATGTTTTATAAATGTTAATTTGGGTGATTAATCATGATATACACTTTAGGTTAATTAAATGTGAAATTTGATTTTTTGTATTTAATTAATTGGGCCTTAAAATTGGATTTGGGCTTTAATGTTGTAAATGGGCTTATTGGGCTTTGTTGTACAAAGTTGGGTTTAGGCAAAATTGGTTGGATCCAATTAGGCCCAAAACCGCTTCCATAAAGCCCAAGTGCGACTTAATGGACCTTTAAAGTTTAATTGGGCCTAATGGGCCAAAATTGATTTCTGGGCTTATGGGGTAACTCCCGGATTGGATTTTGGTTATTCGGTTTGACCCGAGTTGACCAAAAGTCCACGCCTTAAGAAATTAATTAAAAGCCCATTGGACTTTAATTAAATTAACGTTGGACGTTAATCGGGCTTTGATACCCGTTGCGATTAAATTTGGAATTTAAGTCGTAAAAGTTCATTATTAAAGTGTAGTATTTAATTTGGAATTAAATATGCGAATTAGAATTGAATGCATATTAAATTGGATTTAATGATGTAGTTTAATTTAATTCGAGAATATGTATTTTGAGTACTTATTCGCAATAACGAGTTTGACTCGAGCAAAATCAAATCGTTGTTTGAACATTGGATGGTCACTAATTATCAGATTAATTAATTTGATTAGATTGATTGATAACATGCTTGTGTGAATACATGGTTGCGATGCATGAATAAGTTTGTTGTGCCAAAGCCAAGGCTTAGTTGATTCAGAGGAAAAAGGTTAGGTAATACATTGGATGTATTGGCATATATAAGATATATGTTTAGGAATTGGATGTCCCTCTACCGGATCTAGGAATTGGATTGGATCCAATCGATCTTAGAGATCTACCTAGTTAATTATCATACAATTTTTTGGCCAAAGTCAAGATTGTGTGATATTTAACGGGATCCTAGCCCACTAGGAAACATGGTTTCCCGAGTACTCGACAGAGGGTTAGAGGCTCGCCGAAAAATAATGGGAGGCAAGAATTGAATTTGCAATATTCGTTTAATTACATGCCATACGCGTTCAAACAAATATCATTTGTTGTTATAAATTAAATGTTAGTTGGACTAATATTTAAATGTTGTTTTAATAAATAGTTGGACTATATTCAAACTATTCATTTATAGTTGATTTTATAATTGGATTATAGTAATCAATATAATTGATTTTAATCTATTAACTTATAGTTGATTAAATAGTTGGACTATTGTAATCATTATAATAAATAGTACCTAAATCGTTGATTAAATAGTTGGACTATTAGAATCAATATTAAATTGGAAGATTGACATTTAAAACATAATCCTAGGGAAAATGTATTTAAATGGTTTAATTTTCAAAATTGGGAATAAAGTTTCAGGATGGTCCTGGAAAATAATAAGTTATTTTATTTGATAAAATAATATTAAGCCTAAGCCCGGAGTTAAGCAAATAGTAGAGCATAATCTTTGGAAGATTTATGTGATGATAACTTTAGTGCTTAATCCATTAAACTTACCGCAGTAGACTCCTTAATTTCTGAATCAGAACTAAGGATTAGATTCTTAAAGTATGATAATGAAATTGAAGGATCTTCAAAGAATCTATCATTAGAATCTTAGAAGTACTATAATTACAATAAATAACTCTTGGAGAGTTAATGACTATTCTCAATGAGACAAAGTCAAAGTTTGCAATTAGGCAAGTAGCGCAAGGCGCACCTTACTTCGATATTCTAGAAGGCCAAGGCTTGGCCAAAGGCTTCTGGAATATGAAAAGGGTAAAGGTAAAATCATTATTATCTTCTAGGAAGATAAATGACATATCCTAAAATGTCTGCTAAATGTGGCAAACGGGATCGCGGAAGCGTGACTGCCATTTGGACAAAGCAGACATGATGGAATTAAAGAACGAGCAAGGCTCTGACTTCAAATATGTTTGTCAAAATATATTTTCTACTAGTATTGAAATTGGATTTTAAATATTTAACGTGGTACATAAATATATACCGATGTTCAGAATTTGCTATGAGCAGGATAATGACATCAATTGAGATTCATCTGCGAATTGGAAACGGGACGAAAGTCGCTGGTTTTAACCATAGATACCTAACTTTAAGAACTACCCTCGGGTGTGTACTTAAATTAGGGAACTGTTATAATGTAACTAGTTTGACTAGAAACATTACCTCTATATCAGTGTTTAACCCGCTGCGGGTGAACCTTTATTTCTAGAACACTAAAGTGTTATTATATAAAGATGATATTGAGATAAACACATTAGATGTGAATAACAGTATTTATATTTTGAATATAAATGATATCTCAAACATATAACATGACAAACAAATAGCTCAAACTGATTTGATCAGAAGAAACTAATTATGGCATTGTTGTCTGGGACACAATTAAACAAGACTCGTATATCCGCACTTTTGAAGAGTGGGTACTCGGACTGATTTGATCCCAATCAAATAAAGTCTACGAATTTAGTTTATTGGGCAAAGTGCCTAAAGCACTATTTACTTGGTAAAAGTGTAAATGCCACTTATCTGTTAGCCCTAGTTCATAGTGAAGCAAGTGGGCCCATGTCTAGCTATGTTAGATGTGGATATGAATATTTCGTGACCTTACGGATGTGGTATCGCGTCATGGTTATGTGTTTCTTTTGAAGAACACAAATCGAAAACTTTTAAAGTTTCGACACGAAATAGACATACAGATCGGCTATAGTATTATACCGTCACGGTAAGACCCTAATGGAAAATACTTAAGCAATAAGTTTCTAATATACTTGAAAGAGTAAAGTATTCTTTCAATTGAGGACTCCTCCCAGAACACGTCAAAGTGACAGTGTGTCCGAACTGAGTAACTGAATTTTGTTAGACATGATAACGTTAATCATGAGTCGCTCTGAGCTACCATTTCCTTCAACGGATAAGCTTTAAACAGTGCAGAACTTATTTTGAATAAGGTTCATCAAAAATCACTATTGACAGATATCATATAAGATATGAACAGGAAAGAAACCGGGATTCACATTCCTGATAATTTGGGTATGCTAGGCACATGTTTGGATGATACCAAAATAGAAACCCAATTGGAAAGTGCCAATTGTAGGTTATCCTGGGGATACCAAAGTATAATACTTATAAAAACTCATAAGAGAACAATGTAATGTTGCTCACATGCGGTTTTCCTAAGAGGAATACCGATATGCAGTGGTAAGTGGGAAGATAGTAAAACTCGATGAAAATCGGAGTAATACTGTTCAAGGCACCGAATCCTAATGGAATACAAATAGTTCATCAAGGATGAAACTATTACCATTAATCTTCGTATACACAAGACCGCTTATGTCGAAGAGAGTCAGAAAATAACCTGGGGTATGGGTTTCTGATCTCACCTAGTAAAGATGTCAATCTTATTAAGGTATACTAACTGACTACGTATGAGGATGTGATACAAGGTATCAACTCCCAAATATGGCAAAGTGCCATTGGTCCGAAATGGATTCCATGTATTCAACTATGTTTGGAAACTAGTTGATGTACCGCAAGGCATTGTGCCTATTGGTACTTATAAGTCTTCAAGGAAGACATACATGGATGGCAACATACCAACGTATAAAGCTAGGCTTTTAGTGGAAAGGTATCGTTATCAATATTGTGTTGAAGCTGCATAATTCGGGTGTGTACTTAATTAGGAACTGTTATAATGTAACTAGTTGGACTAGTAACATTATCTCTATATCAGTGTTTAATTGTTTCCGTTGCGGATAACCTTTATATTCTAGAACACTAAAGTGTTTCATTATATAAAGATGATACTGAGATAAACACATTAGATGTGAATAACAGAATTTATATTTTGAATATAATAAAATCTCAAACATATAAAATGACAAATAAATAGCTCAAATTGATTTGATCAATAGAGACTTATTTGTGGCATTGTCGTCTGGGACACAATTAAATAAGACTCGTATATCCACACTTTTGAAGAGTGGGTACTAGGACTGTTTTGACTAATCAATAAAGTCTACGAATCTAGTTTATTAGGTAAAACACCTAAAACACTATTTACTTGGTAATAGTGAAAAAGCCACCGATCTGTTAGCCCTATTCATTGTGAAGATAGTGGGCCCATATCTAGCTAGGCTAGATGTGAACATGAATATTTCGTGACCTTAGCGGATGTGGCATCACGTTATGGTTATGTGTTTCTTTTGAAGAACACAAATCGGAAACTTTTAGAGTTTCGACACGAAGTAAACAACAGATCGGCTATAGTATTATACCGTCACGGTAAGACTGTAATGAAAATACTTAAGCATTAAGTTTCATACATACATGAAAGAGTATTGTATTCTTTTAGATGAGGACTCCTCCCGAGACACGTCAGTTTGACGGTGTGTCCGAACTAAAAACTGAATTTTGTTGGACAAGATAAGGTTAAATTATGAGTCGCTCTGAGCTACTATTTCCTTCTAAAGGATATGTATTAACAGTGCAAAACTTATTTAGAATAAGGTTCCATATAAATCTGTTTGACAGAATTCATATTGGATATGAACGGGAAAGAAACAGGGTTTCACACTCCTGAAAATTTGGGTATGCCAGGCATGACGTTTGGATGATACCAAACAAGAACCCAAATTGGATAAGTGCCAATGTTGGTTGTCCTAAAGGAAACCATAAGTATAGTACTTACAAATCTCACATGAGAACAATATAATTGTTGCTCACCATGCGGTTTTTCCTAAGAGGAATACCGATATGCTGTGGTAAGTGGGAGGACAGTAAAACACGATGAAAATCGAGGTAATACTGTTCAAGGCACGATGTCCGAAATGGAACACAAATAGTTCATCAAGGATGAAACTAAACCATTAATCTTCAAATACACAAGAACCGCGTAGATCGGAGAGAATCAGAAAACAACCTGAGGTATGGGTTTCTGATGTAACCCCTTAAAGATGTAAATCTTGTGGAGGTATACCAACCGACTACGTTTTGAGGAAGTGATACGAGGTATCGACTCCCTATTATGGCAAAGTGCCATGAGTCTGAAATGGATTCCATGATAACAACTATGTTTGGACACTAGTTGTTGTACCGTACCGAAGCATTGTGCCTGTTGGTACTATAAACGTCTTTAAGGAAGACATACATGGATGGCAACATACCAACATACAAAGCTAGGCTTGTGACGGAAAGGTATCGTTATCAGCATTATGTTAATAACGGTTCAACCTTTTACCTGTTGCCATGGTAAATCCATTTTGATGATGCTTGTTGATACTGCATATTTCATTTATGAAATGTGTTAGTTAAAGATCAAAATCGCCTTCCTGAAAATGAAACCTTTTGGAGGATATTTTCAACATCCTGACGATTTTGTATAACCGACAAACAAGGTTTGCGGGTTATTCGATCCATGTTTGGATTGAAGCAAGCATAAGGTTCTTGGAACTGACGTTTTGAAATAATCATAATGGTTTATGATTTGACTCAAAACGAAATAATTCTTGTGTATATAAGGAGGTTAGTGGGAGCGCACTGACAATGAAATTCCCATAAAGCAATTGGTGAAAGCTTGGCTTTCATAGATATTCTCCGTAGAATTCTGGGGAGTAACAACCTATTCAAGGAATAAAGATCTACTGGGATAGATTTGGAGTTGTTAACACTCTCTGGGAAATTGTACATTTAAAATGTACTTGATATGGTGTCTCATACGCTTGAGCATATGGAGTCACAATCAGGACAATCCAAGTGATAGTCACTGGATTGAAGTTAAGGACATCTATTAGTATCTTAGAGAACTAAAGATGTTGTCTAAAACTATGGAGAAGGAGAACTTGAAGTGACTGGGATCACTGCTGCAAGTTTCCAAACAATTAAATACTACGGTACTATAAAAGTTTGAACACTGGGACAGTGAGCTGGAAATATTCGAGCAAGATAACTGTTGCCGAATAAACAACAAATGCGGATTATTGCTGCAGCTGAGGCAGCAAAAGAAGCCATTTGGATCAAAAATAAATCTGATTAGATTAGATATAGTTCTGTTAGTTGCTGAGCTAGGCGTCAGCACAGGCTAAGGAATTAAAGGTCTCATCGACGATCCAGATATATACTTCTATATTCATCTGATTCGTTCGGATCATACATCGTGGCGATGTGATGATCGTATAAATCGCATCGGATGATAATCATGCAAATCCGCTGACGAAAACCTTTTCTCAGCAATTTGAGCGAACCGTACATAGTTCGGGTGTTAGACACTCGAGTGACTGGCTATGTGCCAAGTGGGAGATTGTTGGATAATATGACCCATAGCGTCACTATTTGTACAGATCATGGTGTTGTTGTACAAATTAACTATGTGACAAAAGAGATTGCACTCTTATCATTTGTGATTAGATCACCTTAGATGTATAAATGATGAGAGGTCCCTATGATTTGTTCCTGGACGGAGAATGATATGAGACAGTATCAGTCCACGTAGGATAAATCATTAAACATCCCTAGCCAGAGTATTATCGAGACAGGACATCGATAATGCGGAATAGGCTAGTATTGCATTTGTGCGCGTTGTGAGGGCACAACGGCATAGTTCTCATATATTTAAGTATTGGATACTTATGCAAGTGCGATAGGAGGTTGTGTTTCACACGATGGTACGGGAAACATGCTCGCTCTGGATAGACCCCTCGGAATCCCATTGATATTATGACTATGTGTCTATGGGAGTCCGACATCAGGGTAGGTGTATTTGGTCTTAACCTGAGACTTGCATCGCTAATGCTTACGACAATCAATATACTTTGGTTGAGGTCGTCTAGGACTCTAACCGGTTCTGTGTACGCCAATACTGGGTATATTGAGAATCGTAGAGTGTTGGGTGTGATGTCAAGACGGAAGTATCACTCCAGTCATAGTGGAGATGATGTCATGCAGGATACGGTATTAGTGCTCTTAAGTGATGCGCATCCAATCGTGATATTATGACTAGGTCATGAATATCCGATTATAGAGACTAGTTACCAGACATCCGACATGTGCTTCGGACGGGGCAGACACTTATCCAGCCCCAGCCCTAGCACGTGACTATCCGATACTCGACCGACATACGCAATACTTGGTATACTACGCTTGATATAGATCTTAATATTCTTATATGAATATGACCGGAGATTTTGGTAGACATCGTGCTTTGCTAGGAGCCGACCTTGTCTCGTAAATCGGTAGAACGTAGTACTTGGTACGTGCGTGATTCGGATACTCCGACGACCGTATTTACTGCCAACTTATCCGGGGATCTCATGGGTCGCTTCCCGATAATCCACCGATGACGCATAACTCGCACTCTTAAATAATCTGGGATTATATAGAAGAGAGAGAAAATTAATCTAGGATAAAATATCGTCTAGAGAGAGATAATGATTATTTGGAATTAATCGATGAATTAATATATTCGATATATTAAACGAAATTGGATTTCGACGCGGAATTAAAATTAGATTTTAATTCGGGCGAATGAATTAATTTGGAATTAATTCATTAGCGATGTGAATAGTGAATTCGCTAGGCGTAATCATTTAATTACGACGCAACGGAAAGTTCGTTAATTTGGAATTAGCGAACCCGAGCCCGAGTGTGATTGCGAGCGCATTCGTATTTCGAATTCGAGTGCGGCATCGCAAGTCGCATCAAGCGTCAAATCATTCGTCACATCAAGCGTCAATCAATGTCACTTTGAGTGATGTGATTGATTGATGTGATTGATTGATTGATTGACAAGACAACTTATGAAACTTTGAGTGATGTAAGTTGTTGGAATAGTAATAGTTGTTGGAAAGTTAATTTCATTGACTTTTTGAAAGCCAAAATTGTGTATATCCTTTAATATATTTTGGAAAATATATAAGGTAATGATATTACACTTTCAATATAACTAATACATAATTTCTTCTCTCTCATTTCTCTCCAACCTCTCACGCCCAAAACAGCAAACTATGGACTGGTTTGGAACCAGTTTTGGCGTGAACATAGGGAGGCCAAGAGTGGATTTTCATGGTGAAAATCCAAGTGCTAGCACACTTACGAGACTTGCGAAGGTGGTAGGGAGGTTCACCCATGAGCCGGGATCCGTTCGACGAAGCTTGGAGCTCCGTTTTGCAGCTCAAAAACAGAAGACGGAAGGCAGTGAACTGCACAACCAGTGAGCAGTCCACGCCCAATGCAGTGAGGTTTTTGAAATTTTGTTGCTTGCCGCGTCTCTCAACCGATCGATGTGAGTATTCCGCTACCTCCATTGATGTGTTCACACATGATTTTCATTGCTTGTTTGATCTTGGGACCTAGAATAAACCTAACATTTTGTTTGTGAAAAACGTGAATAATGAGAGAGATGAGAAAAGTGATTTTGTTGACTTGTATTTTAATTTCCAAAAATAAAATAATGATATAGCAAAGTTGGTATTAAGTCAATCACCTTTTCACTTAGTGTGTTTTACAAGTTTATAACCACCCACCAAATTCCATCAACTTAAAGTTGATTAAAATGACTAGGTGATGTGGCTTATGATGTGACATGTGGGCCCCACTTGATTCAAAATCCGAGTGGGCCCTCAACACATCCCGGCCTCGGGTTCGTTAATTCCGAATCAACGAATTTTCCGTTGCGACGTAATTAAATCAAATTTAATTAAATAATTATGCCTAGCAAAATTACTATTCACGTCGCTCGCGAATTAATTCAAAATTAATTCGTTCGCCCGAATTAAAATCTAATTTTAATTATGTTATGAAATCTAATTTCATTTAATATATCGAATATATTATTTTATCGATTAATTCCAAATTAATCGTTATCTCTCTAAAAATAATATTTTATCCTAGATAAAATCACTCCGCAATTAATCCTAGATTAATTATGTTCAAATCATACGTCATCGGTGAATCTTCGGGAAGTGACCCATGAGATCCCTGGATATGTTGGTAGTAAATCCGGTCTTCGGACTATCCGAACGGGTGCGTACCTCGTACCATATTTTTACCGATTTACGAGACATGGTTGGCTTCTAACAAGCACCGTGCCTACCCAAATCTCCAGAAATATTCTTAAAGAAATATATAATCTATTTCAGGCGTAGTATACGTAGTATTGCGTATTGCGATCTAGTATCGGATGGTCACATGCAAGGCCTGGGGCTGGAATAGTGTCTGCTCCGTACGAAGCATATATCGGATCATAAGAAAATAGTCTCTTTAATCAGATAATCATGACCTTTTCATATTATCCTGATGGTTGCAACCAATTAGAGTACCAGTTCTGTATCCCTGCGTGATCATCATCTCCATATGACTGAAGTGATACTTTCGTCTTGACATCACACCTAATACACTACGATTCTCAATAAACCTAGAAGAGGCATACACAGAACCTGTTAAAGTCCTGGAAGACTAAAACCAAATCGTATTGATTGTCGCAAGTACTAGCGATGCAAGTCTCAGGTTAAGACCAAATACACCTACCCTGATGCGGATTCCCATAGACACATAGTCAAACTACCAATGGGATTCCGCGGGGTCTATCCAGAGCGAAGCTGTTTCCGTACCATCGGTAAGCACAACCTCCTATCACACTTGCATAAGTATCCAATACTTAAATATATGAGAACTATGTCGTTACGCTTCCATAACATGCACAAGTGCAATACTAGTCTATTCCGCATTATCGATGTCCAGTCTCGATAATACTACGACTACGGATATTTAATGATTAAACCTTTATGGATTGATATTGTCTCATATCTAATAATCTGGAACTAATCATAAGGACTTTTATCATTTATATATTTAAGTATCAAATCAATTACAAAATGATAAAATGCAATTTCATTGTCACATAGTTAATTTGTACAAAAAATACAATGTCTTTTACAAATAGTGATGTTATGGGTCATAATTGTCCAACAATGGCGTACATGATCAATCTGACTTCTGAAGCATATGGGATCTGAATCATTGCATCTCTCTCATCTTGAGTTTTAGGACACATATCCTACGATAGAGAGACACCATGTTACACCGGAAGCAGCCCCTTCTTGGACTGATCCATGTTGAATCTCTTCAACACTTTGTCAATGTACGAGCTATGGGAGAGTGCCAGCAGCTTTCTAGATCTATCCCGATAGATCTTTATTCCTAGAATAAAGGCTGCCTCTCCCAGGTCTTTCATGGAGAATTTTAATGAAAACCAAGCTTTCACCGATTGTAGCATGGGAAGGTCATTGCCAAGAAGCAATACATCATCAACGTATAGGACAATGAATGTTAGTGCACTACCACTAACCTTCTTATATGCACAAGAATCATCTTCGTTTTGAATGAAACCATATTCTTTTATGATCTCATCAAAATGTTGGTTCCAAGAACACGATGCTTGCTTTAATCCATAAATGGATCGATTTAACTTGCAAACCTTGTTTGCATGTCTTGGTACGACAAAACCATCAGGTTGTTGCATATAAACATCCTCCAAAAGGTTTCCGTTAAGGAAAGCAGTTTTGACATCTATATGCCATATTTCATAATCGAAATATGTAGCAATAACAAGCATTATTCAAATAGATTTAATCATGGTAATGGGTGAAAAGGTTTCATCGTAATCAACACCATGTCATTGACGATACCTTTTAGCTACAAGCCTAGCTTTGTACGTTTGTATGTTTCCTACAATGTCTGTCTTCTTTTTGAATACCCATTTACAACCAATATGCTTAATGCCTTCTGGTACATCAACCAGTGTCCAAACTTGGTTGGTATACATGGAATCCATTTCAGACTTCATGGTTTCTTGCTATAAAGCGTAGTCGATACCTTGTATCGCTTCCTCATACGTAGCCGGTTCATCTTCCTCAATAAGATTAATGTCTACCTGAGGTGAGATCAGAAACCCATACCTTTCAGGTTATTTTCTGACTCTCTCCGACTTACGCGGTTATTGTGTATCAGAAGATTGTGGAACAGTCTCCTCCTTGATGGACTGTTGGTGTTCCAGGAATAGTATCACTCTGATTTTCATCGAGTTCTACTTTCCTCTCACTGACCACTGCATTCATGAATTCCTTTTCTAGGAAAACCGCATAAAGAGCAACAAATATTTTGTTCTCTTATGGGTTTTAGAAATAATATCCTTTTGTTTCCTTAGGATATCCTACAAATAGGCACGTATCCGATTTGGGTTCTACTTTGGTAGTTTAAAATATACGTAGCATCCTCAAATCTTCAGGAATAAGAAACTTGGTTTCTTTCATGTTCATATTTCATATGGAGTCTGTTCAACAAACTTTGACGGAAGCTTATTCAAAATAAGTATTGCACTTTTTAATGCGTATCCCCATAAGGAAATGGTAGCCCCGTGCGACTCATTATTGACCTTGCCATGTCTAATAAAGTTTGATTTCTCCGTTCGGACACAGCGTTCAATTGAGGTGTTCCGGGAGGAGTCCACTGTGAAAGAATACCATATTCTTTCAAGTAATCTTGAAACTCATTGCTTAAGTATTCTCCACCACGGTCCGACCGCACTTTTTAATACTTTTCCTAGTCTGTTTTTCTACTTCGTGTCGAAACTCTTTGAATTTCTCAAAAGTTTCCGACTTGTGTTTCATAAGATATACATAACCATAACACGATGCATCATCCGTAAAGGTTACGAAGTATTCATATCCACCTCTAGCCTGGCTAGATATGGGCCTGTATATGTCACTATGAACGAGGGCTAATAGCTCGGTGGCACGTACACATTTACCACTAAAAAGTGTTTTAGGCATTTTGCCTAACAAACAAGATTCGCATACATCATATGAATTAGGATCAAATCTGTCCAAGTATCCATTCTTGGAAAGTGTGGATATATGAGTTTTGTTAATGTGTCCCAGATGACAATGCGAGAAATAAGTCTCATCCATTTTACTCAATTTGAGCTTTTTGTTTGTCATGTTATATGTTAGAGATTCGTTTATATTAAAAATATAAATACCATTATTCTCATCTGCTGTACAAAGGTATACCTGCATCGGGTTAAACTAGATATAGAGATAATACTCCTAGTCAAACTAGGTACAAAATAACAGTCACCTAATGTAAGTACATGCCCTTAGGGCATATTCAAAACATAGGTGCCAACGGCCAAAACGGTGACTTTCGTCCCATTTCTGACTCGCAGGTCGATCTCACCTGAAGCTAGTCTCCTACTGATATGTAGATCTTACACATCAGTACATATGTGAGTTCCACATCCAGTATCAAAAATCTAATTTTTAAAACTGGTAGTAGACATGTTTATTTCAATAACAAACATATCTGAAGCTGGAGCCTTGCCCGCCTTCACTTCCTTCGAGTCCGCCTTGAACTTATGGCAGTCACGCTTCTAGTGACCCTATTTACCACAGTGTAGGCAGACATCTTGGGATATGTCCTTTGTCTTCCCCGAAGACTGTCACGGTTGAGCATTGGCCTTCTTTTTCTTCTTCTTCACACCCTAGAAGTCTTCGGCCAAGCCTTCACCTTCTTGGATGTCGAAGTAAGATGCGCCTCACACTTCTTGCCTTTCAGAATCTCTGGCTCTGCCTCTTTCAGCATAGCCATTAACTCTCCAAGATTTTTCTCTTGGTTCATCATATTATAGTTCATGATGAACCCACCCCAGCAGTCAGGCAAAGACTGTAAGTTCAAATCTATGGAAGTCTCGGCCTCGAAGGTAATGCCCAACTGACCCAACTGTTCGATGTCAGCAATCATCTGCGACACATAGTGGTCGACATATGTACCCTCTGACATACAAGAGCAAAAGATCTTCTTCTGCAAATCATACATCTGAGATCTAAGATTAGATCTATGAAGATCATTCAACTTCAACATCATCGCATAAGGATCCAATCCCTTGTTCTGATGACGAAATTGAGGAGTCATTGCAGCAAGCATAATGGATTGAGCAGTAAAGTTATCATCATGATGAGTCTTCCAAATCTCATGCTCTACTGGCTGCTCACGCCCGAGAGGTCTCTCTATTACATAGAGCAACTTCTCAGCTCCCAGAACTATCCTGAGGTTCATTTCCCAGTCTGGAAAATTTGAACCGTTAAAGACATTCTCACCCATGATTATGTCATTAACGTTTATCTTTCCAGCTATTTTGATTGCTATAGTCCAACTATCCAACCAAAAGTTTCGGGTACACGCAAATGCAATGGTTACTATAGTCCAACTATATAACCAACTACAAATGGAGTAGTGTTAAGTACAGTTTAACTGTTCAAAGAAAACAATAAATGAAAAAAATTAGTCCAGCTAATATATATAAATACGAGAAATAATAATAATAATAATAGAGCGCGTATATTAACGAAATTGCAAATTTAATACTAGCCTCCCACTAATTTTCGGCGAGCCTCTAACCCTCCGCTAAGTACTCGGGAAACCTAGTTTCCTAGTGGGCTAGGATCCCGTTAAATAATACACAACCTTGACTTTGGCCAACAAGCTGTATAAAATTTAACTAGGAAGATCTCAAAGATCAATTGGATCCCATTCAATTCCTAGATCCGGTAGGTGGACATCCAAGTCCGAAACATATATCTAATATATTTCCTGACCTGTTTTCCCATAATCAACTAAGCCTTGGCTTTGGCTCAACAAGCTTAATGATTCCAGTTAAGCGCGACCCATTGACAATGGGAAAGCTTCGTAATCCACGTCGATGAACAATAGTGACCTTGATTTTGGCCAACAAGTCACAACTTCCCAAGACATGCGATATTAACAAAGCTTTCATGGTTCAAACACATCCACGATAGATAATTATCTTGACTTTGGCCAACAAATCAAAGCCAATCTTGGATCTTGAGAGAGAACCACTCACTAGAAGGAAACGCTTAATATTAAATGTGAGGACGTTTTCGTAAATTGGCAACCAATTTATTATCTTTGATTAGGTCTCATCATACACCCTTAAACATGCATTCTAAAAGCATAATAAGGCGCGATAAATATAATAATGATATGCGGATGGATATTCATACATATTGTTCATAGAAAAAATCTATCATTTTCTTTTCCTCTCTCCCGCTAGCACTTTACATTCTTCTATATTCCCAATTACATAACACTATAAGAAACCTCATTTTTATTAAGGGGAATTGGTGAGAAGAGAAATACAATGAGAATAAGAGGTGATAGGCTGGATACATGGGTCCAATTTCAAATAAATATAATATTTTATAACAATTTCCAAAATTTCCCCCACTCATCTAATATCCATTCGATATACATTATTCAAACAAATACATTCAAGTATTCACACATAGCATGTTGTCAATCAATTTAATCCAATTAATTAATTCTTCAACTAATGACCATCCAATGTTCATACAACGATTTGATTTGCGCGAGTCCAACTCGTTTAAGAATAAATACTCAAAGTAAGTATTCCTGAATTATATCGAACTACAATATTAAATCAAATTTAAAGTGTATTCATTACTAATTCAAGTTTAATTCCAAATTAAACAATTACAATTATTATATTATAATGCCCTTTTAGACTTGGATTACAAATCCAATCTAAATGGTCTCAAAGGCCCATTTAGCATCCAATGCCAATTCTATTAGGTCCAATGGGCCTTAATTAATTCTTAAGGTATGGACTTTTGGCCATTATGGATCAAGCCCTTAATGCCTTAGCCCATTTAGGAATCACCATATTACAAAAATTAATCTTGGCCCATTAGGCCCAATTAGATTATTAAAGGCATAAAAGTCAAATTTTGGACTTTTATGGAAATATTTTAGGCCCAATTGGATCCAACCCAATTGTCCACAGCCAAACTTGGCCCAACCAAGCCCATTAATCCAAATATAACCAAATTATCCCAATTAGTATTTTAGGGACTAATTTAAATTAATACAATAATACAAATATTACATTAATACAATTTAAGTGTAATTAACATAACTAATTAATTAATCTAACATTTCTAAAATATTAATTAATCTAATAAATCTTTGTTATCATTCCAATTCATGTCAACACAAATTAAAGCAAAATCAAGTCTCCAACAACATGCATACTCACGGCAATAACAAGAAATAAATATCCAATTTGATTTCAATCCAATTAAATCAACATTCAACATATATATCATGCCATTAACACATCCAAGTGTCAAAATTTTAAAAAAATGCCATGAGTGAATCTAGGGTAGTATTCGGCCAAGCTAGGGAAAATGGGGAAATTTGATCCAATCAATTTTCAACAATCCAACAATGTACAACTCCAAGTTTTCATCATCTAACATCAACCAACAACTCAATTTTTAATTTTCATGCTCCAAGCAAAAATTCATAATTAAAGTTTATGAACCATAGATTTTCAAAATCATATTTAGCAAGGCTCTGATACCATTGTTAGTCTCTAAGACATGCCACAAGATCCTAAACATGATTTTATATGTGAAAATTACAAGAAAAATGGCGGAATCAAATACAATGTAATTTGGAGAAATTCAAAATTTTCACTCTCGATGAAGTTCGAAGCTTGTTGTTTGTTCCTTGGGTGAGTTTCCCTATCACCTCAAATGACTCCTTCAATGCTAGCTTAGTTAAAATTTTGAAGCAAAATCTCAATCAACAATGGAGAGGAATTCAGCCAAGGGGTGAGGAAGAAGAGAGTGTGTGTGTGTTGCGTTTCCAAAACTTGGTAGTTGGGTGTTAAAGGCATACCATAAATTATGCCAACTACTTACATCATCTTTTGACATTTGATGTAAGTCATGTGGTCCCACCACATTTAAATTCAAAATTTGAGTTGGCTTCCTCAACACACAACTTGACTTGGGCCCAGGTTAGTTTAATTTCGACTAAACAAAATTGCCGTTGCTATATAATTAAATCTAATTTAATTAAATAATTATGCCTCGCAAAATTATTACAATAGTCGCTTTCGAATTAATTCTAAATTAATTCATTCGCCAGAATTAAACTCTAATTTTAATTTCGTATTGAAATCCAATTTCAATTAATATATCCGATATATTATTTTAGCCCCAAATAAATAAATTAAATAGAAAAATCCAATTTAACTATTAAATTTATTTTATCGATTAATTCTAAATTAATCGCGTTCTATCTTCTATACGAAGTTAATCCCAGATTAATTATTGCCGCAATTAATCCCAGATTAATTTTCTCTCTCATATTAATTCTATCTGAGTCAAATATCATTGGTGAATCTTTTGGAAGCGACCCAAGAGATTTCTGGATATGTTGGTAGTAAATACGATTATCGGACTATCCGAACACGTGCGTACCACATACCACGTTCTCACCGATTTAAAAGACATGGTTGGCTTCTAGCAAAGCACCGTGCCTACCCAATTCTCCAGAAATATTTGTCGAGGAATATCATATGTATCAGTCGTAGTAATACTAATATAATGTAATGCGTAATACGATCCAGTATCTGATGTCACATGCTAGGCCTATGGCTAGCTCTGTTTCTGCCCCGTACGAAACATATATCGGATCCCGTGTAACTAATCTATATAATCGGGAAGTCATGACCTAGTAATATTATCCCCATAGTTGTAGCTTTTAAGAGTACTAGTTATGTATCATGTGTAACCATGATCTCTATATGACGTAAGTGATACTTCCATCTTGACATCATATCTAATACACTACGATTCTCAGTAAACCCAATACAGGCGTACACATAACCTGTTAAAGCTCCAGACGACCAATTCTAAAGTAAACTGATTGTCGCAAGTAATAGTGACGTAAGTCTCAGGTTAAAGATCACATACACCTACCCTGATTCGAATTCCCATAGACACATAGTCATACTACCAATGGGATTCCGAGTGGGTTTATCCAGAGCAAACTGTTCCCAGTCCAACGGCTAACAGAACCACTTATTACACTTGCATAAGCATTCAATACCTAAATATATGAGAACTATTCCGTTAAGCTTCCATAACGCGCACAAGTGTAATACTAGTCTATTCCGCATTATCAATGTCCAGTCTCGATAATACTTTGACTAGGGATATTTAATGATTAAACCGTTCGTGGATTAATACTTTCTTATATCTTATTAAACCGATTTAACCATATGGACTTTTATAATTAATATATATCCAAGTAATCTAATTACAATAATGATAAAATAGCAATTTCCTTTTGTCACATAGTTAATTTGTAAATAAACACAATGTTCTTTACAAATAGTGATGCTATGGGTCATAATTGTCCAACACCTATATATCAGTGTCCATACCTGTCTACCTGGAGATAATGTAGATACTGGAATCGGTCTAGTGTCATACCGATCTCATACCAGTCTCCGTACCAGCGAATCTAGGAGAAAAACATAGCTACTATAACCAGAAAGCAACCATACCGGTCCAATATCGAACTCCAAACCGGTTAACACTTGGAATTTTTTTTTTTTAGAGCTCAAGTGAACTAAAGAGCAAAAAAAAATGGAAAAAAGTTCAAAAATTTGATTGAATTTGGTTGGTTCCATTTTATTATTTGGGTGTCTGTGAATGGTAATTCATTAAAATTAATATTAAGGCACCAAATTTTAGTCCGAATTTGCTTACGTCCGCAATTAATTGTGTTTTTGTTTGCTTTTTGTTCTAGTTTTTGATTCTTATATTCCAAGTATTCTAGCTTTGGATTGAGTCCACGTATTTGCTAATTATTATTCGCATTACTTTGTTTACCCTATATTAGTTTCTTGTTGTTTATGCTCTCTTGAAGATTACATATTGTTGTGAGCATATTTGGTAAGTCATATTCACCTTATAAAGTGCAAACACGAGTGGAGTGGAGTGATACATATTTGAGTGCAAATGCGTGAGCATGTGAGATTGTGAGGTTATATAATTTTGTTCACATATATGTTACTTTTAATATGTTTATTTTGAGATGGACATAGAATTTGAGACCATGGACAGAAACTTTCAAAATAATTTGGCCTTCGTCTTTCCACCTTATTGAATTTTGTGATATTTGTGTTTTTTCCTTTATTGACTTTTTGGCAAAGTTATTGATGACTTAAGCCACCTTGTTTGATATTTTTGTTATGTTGTCTAAGCTATTAAAATATTATTAAGGGCATACCTTTAAATAGCCATTAGTTAGGAAGTTAGGGTGTTTTGGTATTTTACACCTATTAGGGTTTCTTTTATTGTACTATATATTGTAAAATTTCTTTCTTAATGAAAAAGAGAATCACCTATTTTCGAATTTAGCTTCATCTTGAAAGCTTGGCTTTGGCCAAAATTGCTTAAGGGATGGATTCTCCTTATTTCATGCAATCGACATTTCTAAGGCGTGGCAATCTTAGTAGTGTCTCCGTGCTAGTAGAACACTACAAGGAATGATCTTAAGAGTTCTCAAAAAGATGTTCTTTGTGGGTCTTTTTGTGGCCTTGGAAGGGTTTTGTTCCTACAAAATCAAATTCGCGGTGCTTGGGGTTATATCCGTTGTGAGGAGTTTGCTTAGCCTTAAAAATCCAAGTGAGTTCCGTGTCATTTGGCTTTATGTGTATATAGGCCCAATGATATGTTTTGAAGCCTAATAATTCTTGTCTTGGTCGAATTTTTGGTGTTGCACTTAATTGGGCTTGATTTGTTGAAAAGGTACTTGACTTCCGAATTGTTGGTGCGTCAATCTGGTATGACTTCGTTCAAGTGAAATAGCTTTGAACCCATAAAAAATAAAAAATTTAATATTATATGTTGTAATCCACCTTTCGATGGATTGCAACATCTTTGCAATTTGCAATTGCAACACTAAGCATCCTCTATAAATAAGAGGATGCTCAGCAGATTGGAGAGAGGGCCGTGTGTGTCTTATTTTTGAAAGATTTCTTGTAATATCTTTTTCTTTTAGTAATAAAAATTATGTGTGTTTTTATTCAAATTATGAGTAGTTAATTTCTTTTTGTTGCGGAAAATGGTGAAGCTTTTAACATGAAATTTTAGATTAATCTCACTTATATTATAATATATAAATTATTATCTAATGATTAATATTTAATTTAATTCTTGCTTAATTATTGACAAACTTTGTTACCGCTTATATGGCTGGTTTTATTTATTTGGCCTAATTGATAGGTTCAGTAAGATAGCACACTTTGTAGCATGTCAAAAGACTGATGATGGAATAACATTGCTGACTTGTTCTTTAAAGAAATAGTACGGCTCCATGGAATTCCAAAGAGTATAGTCTCAGTGATGAAAACTTGTATGGAGCAAAGCCAAGCAAACCCACAAGAGATTGTTATCCACGCAACTACTGTGAACCCCGCGGGAACAAAGCCCGTGAAACCAACCGAAGATTGTTATGAGCGCCCAGGAAAGCATAACAAGGTTTGAAGATTAGAAATCTGTGAAGAAAAAAGCCTCACAAACCCCTAATTGCTTGAAACACCACAAATGATAGCAACCCATTTGATAAGTTTTTGAAGAGAATTCACTCTTCTATGGTTAGCCATCAATGGCCTCGCCACCAAAGTTCCTAAAGGCAATATTAATTTTTAGGGTAAAACATTCATCCCTTTTATTAATGAAAGGCTTGTTTAAATAGTACATTGGAAACCCTAATTTAATATATAAAAATCCAAAAATAACCCTAGGTAATAATCCTTATTACAAATAAGATTTTGGGCCCCTAACATTTGGCCCACTTTAGCATAAACACAAGGCCCTAACAGTCAAACACACGAGTGAAGAACGCGTTAGATGAGAGGCAACAGAAAATGAAATGAAAAAGTCTAATTCTCAGTTTTGTGTTTGCGCAAATATTTGTATTTATCACTAGTCAAAGCTACATAGGCCAACGCATTCAATCTTTGCAACAGCTTTATGAAATCAGCCAGATATCTTCACACATGGAGTGATGCATAGAGTTGTGACCATTCATTACAAAATGATGCATGGAGTGATGCATGAAATCGGCCAAATCTTGAACCCTTTTTTATTATCCTTCTTCTTTAGATGCTTGGAAACATACTTCGAGATTTGGTTTTTTGATGCCTCATGGATCCTATCATTCCCCCATTCTTTAAGAAGATTCGTCCTCGAATCTTAAGTGTCAATCTGTAATGTCCAAAAAATTATACCGTTGATGAATTTGAGTTGTCTTTCTTTTGCTGAATTTTTTATTACATGAAACTTGGCAACACATCAGTCATTATTTGTCCCATGATCGACTCAAACATATGCAATAAAGTGACGAAAACTAAGCAACTAAACTGACGAAAACATACCCATACATGGAACGATCTGACCAAAATAGGCTGGCTAATATAAATGCAAGAAAAATAACAAAAGTGATTGACATTAAGGGGGGGAAAATGAAACATGCATGTAAAAATCAAAGTAGAGCAAGACATTGGAAAACTGATGAAAACCTGCATGGAGCAAAGCAAAGCAAACCCACAAGAGATTTTTAGCCACGCAACTCATGTGAACCCTGCGGGAACAAAGCCCGTGAAACCCATAAAAGATTGTTATGAGCGCCTAGGAAAGCATAACAAGGTTTGAAAATTAGAAACCCGTGAAGAACAAAGCCTCACGAACCCCTAATTGCTTGAAACGCCACAAAGGACAGCAACCTCATTTGATAAGTTTTTGAAGGGAATCCACTATTCTATGGTTAGCCATCAATGGCCTCGCCACCAAAGTGCCTATAGGAAATATTAAATTTTAGGGTAAAATATTCATCCATTTTATTAATGAAAGGCTTGTTTAAATATTACAATGGAAACCCTAATTTAATATATAAAAATCCAAAAATAACCCTAGGTGATAATCCTTATTACAAATAAGATTTTAGGCCCCTAACATTTGGCCCACTTTAGCATAAACACAAACATTAAAACCCAGGGCCCTAACAGTCAAACACACCAGTGAAGAACGCGTTAGATGAGAGGCAACAGAAAATGAAATGAACAATTCTAATTCCCAGTTCCGTGTATGCGTAAATATTTGTATTTGTCACTAGTCAAAGCCATATGGGCCAAACAATCCTCCCATGGAGTGATACATGAAATCGGCCAAATCTTGAACCCTTTTTGATTTCATGAAGGGTTAATTATTCTACATCTTATTCACCATTTGAAATTATTTATGGTTTCCAGCCACTAACTCCATTAGATTTGTTACAATTGTCTGTTGATGAACATGCAGAGTTAGATGGAAAAAGGAAAGCTGATTTGGTGAAACACATACATGAGAAAGTAAGAGAGCACATACAGCGGAAGAATGTGTAGTATGCTTCTCATGCGAATAAGGGAAGAAAAAATGTGGTATTTCAGCCTGGTGATTGGGTTTGGGTTCATATGCGCAAGGAGAGATTTCCTGAATAGTGTAAATCCAAGTTACAACTGAGAGGAGATGGTTCATTTCAAGTCTTAGAATGGATTAATGACAATGCATACAAACTGGATTTACGAGGTGAGTATGATGTGTCTGCTACATTTAATATTTTTTACTTAACTATTTTTTTATGCAGGAATAAATTCAAGGTCGAATCCTTTTGAAGAGGGAGGGAATGATACGAATCCAACCACTCAAGGAACATTAGATGTCATGACCAACAATATGGTAGAGCCTTTGCAAGTTCCAACAGAGCCAATCACACTCCAAAGAGCTAAGAAGATCAGAGACGCAATAGTGGGGCTAGCACAGAATACCATGGTCGAGTGTGATAGACAACTCAAGGGTATATTGACGTCCCATAAGGGCTTCTATGGAGTGGGTCCAAATCTATTTAACTTGACCCAAGTCATACCAGATTGACGCACCAATAATTCGGAAGTCAAGTACCTTTTTGAAGAATCAAGCCAAATTAAGTCCAACACCAAAAATTCGATCAAGACAAGAATTATTAGGCTTCAAAACATATCATTGGGTCTATATACACATAAAACCATGAATTTTGGGGATGTGTTTGTCAAGGAGAAAATTTAGGTGGTTCTTTACACCCAAGTATAAGCGTGTCGAAGTAATACAAAAAATGGTAAATTCGGGATCGATACACATGGAATAGATTTAATATGATAAAATAATAATTTGAGTGAAAAGAAAAAGATTGAAATTTTTTTGAAAATTTTAAATTGAACTGCAATAATAAAATAAAATATTGGGGCTATGGGGTCCACTTTTAATATTTCAAATTTAGAAATCTCATTTTTTATAATATATAAATTGTCATTATTACCCAATTAATTTATTTCAGGAATTAATTATGCCAAAAAAAATAAAACCAGCCATAAAGACGATGATAACTTTGTCTATAACAAGTCCAGTTAGGTAATCACTTATGCCAAATAAATAAAATCAATTTTGGCCTTGAAAATGTCTGCACTAGAAAATCTTGTCAATAGTAAAGTGGTAGATCTTTGAGTTTTCTTTCATCTAGAACAAGAATCACTTCAATCACATATTGGAGTAAACATTTATGTCTAAAATACGAAAATTATGTAGGGCTGGAATTTCCAAATTTGCACACTGTTAAAACGCCCTTTCCAGTTTTTGGTCTCCAAGATCCAAATGTCACGTCCATTTTTTTAAATATGCATCCAAAATATTATTTCACCTATATAATAAATAAAAACCACAATAAAAATATATAAAACATAAATTTAATTATTCTTTTACACATATGCTAAATTAAGGGGATTAATAAAACTATAAGTGTAAAATGATTAATTTTTCTTTTAATAAATGTGCACTTTTTAGTGTTCATCACACCCCACACCCAGTTTATTACTTGTCCCTAGTAATTTAAGCGAATTATTTTAAAAAAAAATCCTTATCCAAATTTTTAATCATTTTCTTTTTTTCTAAATGATTAAATAAATAATTTTTCCTATACTTTTTACCCTTCTTCCATAAACACATAAAACAAGGTATTAATCAATTCATTGTGTCCAAAATATTCATAAATCTCGTTGAAAAGATGGTAGTATTTTTGTCCTAAAATTATATTAGACTTCATAGCCTTTGGCAATGAAAGTTTATTTATAAATACAAAAATTAATTTTTTTTTTAATAATAATACATCTTCAATCCTTGTAATGAGCTTTTGGCCAGTGACTTCCAAACCAGTTGGCTTTAGGACACTAGTTGTTAAGACACCCCTACGGACTTAATTGCTCGGATCTCATATAGTAAGAAGAAAAAATGTATGTTTTCCTTAAGCTTTCTCCTTAACACATGTAACGAGCTTTAGGCCAATGATGCCCAAACCAGTTAGCCTTAGGGAACTAAGTGTTAAAACACCCCTTTGGACTTAATTGCTCGAGTTAGAAAGGCTATGAAATCGGACTTATTCACACACGTTTTTTTAATTAAACTAACTCAATCTCTACCATTTTACGCGAACAATCAAGCTTGCTGAAGTAAGATGTCTGGTTACTAAGTAAAATCATGGTTTTTTTGAATAAAAACACAAATTCCATTGCCTATAGGTGCTACCTCCAATAAATTAGAGAACTTAATATTATAAAATTTTCACTTGCAACCCATTATTATATGTTACTGTGTATGTTGATAATACCTGTCAAAGTTAGGTAGCACCAAAACTGGTGCACTGCACAACTTGGAGTCATATCCATTGCGAGGGGTTTGCTAGGCCTAATCATCCAAGGGAGTTCCGCTTCAGTTTGCTTCAAGTGTCCATTTCATCTCTTTTGCAGGAATTCAATGATGTGCTGACAGAGGACATTCCAAGTGGGCTTCCACCAATTAGAGGTATTGAGCACTCGATTGATTTCATACCCGGCGCAGTCATTCCCAACAGACCAGCCTATCAAAGCAATCCTGAGGAAATGAAGGAACTTCAGAAGCAAGGGCGGGAGTTGATGGAGAAAGGGTATGTCAGAGAAATTATGAGTCTCTGTGTAGTACCAGTTTTTCTAGTTCATAGGAAAGATAGGTAATGGCGTATTTGCGTTGATTGTCGAGCGATCAACAATATAATGGTAAAGTATCGTCACCCTATTCCTAGACTAGATGACATGTTGGATAAATTTCATGGTTCTAAATTTTTTAGTAAGATTGATTTAAAGAGTGGATACCATCAAATTAACATGAGAGAAGGACATTAGTGGAAAACTATATTTAAGACCAAGTATGGCTTGTATGAATGGTTAGTTATGTAATTTGGTATTACAAACACACCTAGCATATTTATGAGATTGATGAATCATGTTATGCGCACATTTATATGTAAGTTTGTTGTAGTTTGTTTTGATGACATCTTAGTTTACAGTAAAACATTAGATGAACATGTTACACATTTGAAGCATGTTTCTGAAGTGTTGAGGCATGAAAAACTGTTTGCTAACTTTGGTAACTGCTCTTTTTTGTATAGATAGGATTATTTTCCTCGATTTTGTTGTAAGTACGGATGGTATCGAAGTTGATGTAGAGAAGGTAAAGGAAATTCAGGATTGGCCTACGTCGACAATTGTTACAGAAGTTAAAAATTTGACATGGCCTCAACATTAGGATAAAGTGGCAATAGTAATACCAAATGACACAGAACTCACTTGGATGTTTAAGGCCAAGCAAACCCCTCGCAACGGATAGAACCCCAAGCACCGCGACTTTGATTTTATAGGAACAAAACCCTTCCAAGGCCATAAAGAAGACCCACAAAGAACCTGTGTTTGAGAACCCTTAAGATGATTCCTTGTAGTGTTCTGCTAGCACGGAGACTCCACTAAGGTTGTCACGTCTTAAATAAGTCGATTGCATGAAATAAGGGAAATCTCTCCCTGAAACAATTTTGGCCAAAGCCAAGCTTTCAAGATGAAGCTAAATTCAAAAATAGGTGATTCTCTTTTTCATTAAGAAAAAAATATTGTAATATATAGTACAATAAAAGAAACCCTAATCGGTGCAAAAATACAAAAACACCCTAACTTGCTAACTAATGGCTATTTAAAGGGTATACCCTTCATAGTCATTTAATAACTTAGACAGCATAACAAAAACGTCATACAAGGTGGCTAAAGTCATCAATAACTTTTCCAACAAGTCAATAAAGGAAAAAACACAAATATCACAAAATTCAACAAAGGTGGAAAACTTTTCCCAAATGTCTCAAGTTGTCCCCTTCACACTAAAAACTCCTAAATTTCGTGGGCCACTTGTAACAAATCCCAAATGAAAATGTTGTGTCTCAAGCCCATTAAGCCTTGCGTAACTTGAATACTTGGTGTCGACCTTTAATCGGCTTTATCCATCAAAAGTGTAATTGACTTCCGAATTGATGGTGCATTAATCTGGTATGACTTGCAATGGCTTCATTATGTTGAGGCCATGTCCTTTGATACTTTGAATTTTTGCCTTAGCCCTTCTTTTAGAAGAATTTTCGAAATTGGAGATTGTTCTCAATTAATGAATATAAGTGGCAATATATAGTACAAATAAAGAAAACCTAAAGGACATAAAATGACCAAAACACCCTTAAAGTCTAAATAATGGCTAATTAAAGACTATGCCTTTAATAATAATTTATTAATCTAAACAATATAAGGTAAAACCTTTGCAAGTGCCAATAGGGCCAATCACACGCCAAAGAGCTAAAACGATCAGAGACACAATGGCGGGGCTAGCACAAAATGCCATGGTCGAGTGTGACAGACAACTCCAAGGTATATTGCCATCCCATGAGGGCTTCTATAGAGTGGGTCCAGGTAAGGAAAACATTATCACCGATGCACTACCGCAAAGGTATACTTTACTTAATTCATTGAGAGCAAGAATTCTTGGGTTTGAATTTATTAAAGAACTTTATGCAAGTGATATTGACTTTAGTACTATCTATTCTGTATGTGAAAAGTCTACATTTACTAAATTCTACCAACATGATGGGTTTCTGTTTAGGAAGAATAGATAATGCATTCGTATTTGTAGTGTGCATGAGTTGTTAGTTAGGGAAGCGCATGAGGGAGGTTTAATGGGGACTTTGGCATTGCTAAGACCTTAGGGGTATTGAGTGAACATTTCAATTGGCCTAAAATGTGGAGAGATATTGAGCGTTTGTGGGATAAATGCTTGATTTGTAAAAAAGCTAAATCTAAGGTTATGCCGCATGGGTTGTACACACCAATACCCACAGTGGACTTTATATTGGGCTTACCTAAGACTAGGCAAGGTAGAGATTCTATCTTTGTAGTGGTTGATAGGTTCAGTAAGCACACATTATAGCGTGTCATAAGACTAATGATGCCACTAACATTGCTGACTTGTTCTTTAAAGAAGTAGTACGGCTCCATGGAATTCAACATAATATAGTTTCAGATCGTGATGTTAATTTCCTTAGTCACTATTGAAAAGTTTTATGGGTAAGTTCGGAACTAAACTTTTGTATTCTACTACTTTCCACCACTAAATTGATAGGCAGATCGAAGTGGTTAATAGGATTTTGACTCAGTTATTGCGTACTATTATCATTAAAAACTTAAGAACATGGGAAGATTGTTTGCCTTTATTGAATTTTCATATAATCGTAGCATTCATTCTTCTATATCTTATTCATCATTTGAAATTATTTTTGGTTTTCAGCCACTAACTCAATTAGATTTGTTACCATTTCCTGTTGATGAGCATGTAGGGTTAGATGGAAAAATGAAAGTTGATTTGGTGAAACACATACATGAGAAAGCAAGAGAGCACATACAACATAAGAATGAGCAGTATGTTTCTCATGCCAATAAGGGAAGAAAACGTGTGGTATTTAAGCCTAGTTATTCGGTTTGGGTACATATGCGCAAGGAGAGATTTTCTGAACAACGTAAATCCAAGTTACAACCGAGAGTGGATGGTCTATTTCAAGTCTTGGAACGGATTAATGACAATGCGTACAAGCTGTATTTACAAGGTGAGCATAATGTGTCTGCTACATTTAATGTTTCTGACTTAACTCTTTTTGATGCAGGTACAAATTCGAGGTCGAATCTCCATTAAGAAAGAAATGTTACAATATATAGTACAATAAAAGAAATCCTAATAGGTGCAAAAATACCAAAACACCATAACTTGCTGACTAATGGTTATTTAAAAGGGTATGCTCTTAATAGTTATTTAATAGCTTAGACAACATAACAAAAATGTCAAACAATGTGGCTAAAGTCATCAATAACTTTGCCAAAAAGTCAATAAAGGAAAAAACATAAATATTACAAAATTCAACAAAGGTGTAAAACTTTTCCCAAATGTCACAAGTTGTCCCCTTTCATACCAAAAGCTCCTAAATTTCGTGGGCCACTTGTAACAAAGCCCAAATGTTGTGTCTCAAGCCCATTAAGTCTTGTGTAACTCGAATACTTGATGTCGGGCTTGAATCGGCTTTATCCGTCATAAATGTATTTGACTTTCGAATTTCTTGTGTGTTAATCTGGTATGACTTGCAATGGCTCCATTATGTTAAGGCCATGTCCTTTGATGCTTCATACGTGGCTTGGATCATGTCAAGTCCGGAATCTATTGAATCCTGAGGTGGGACCATAATCTCCCAACCCTCAGTGCTCCCTAAAAGCTTTCCAATGCTTCTAGGGATTCATACGCCCCCAACTCTAATACCAGACTGTGGTATCTATCTAAAATATTCTTCAATGACTCATCATCCCACTGCTCCATCGTCCTTAACAATCCAACTGTCTTCCTTGGTGCACATACTCTTTTGAAAGAGTGCACAAAAGATCGCCTCAACTGGGAGAAGCTGTTGATACTCTCTGGTATTAGGTTTCTGAAACAAAAGATGGCTATTTCTCCCAAGGTTAGTGGTAATACCTTGATGACTACCTCCCCGACCATGCCTTAGATCTCCATGTGTAAAATAATTTTTTTCGAAATGGGACTTAGGGTCTGTATTACCCTTATAGATGTCTATTGTAAGCATGAAGAACCTTTTTCGGATCTCCAATTCTAACAACTCTTTTTTGAACGGAGAGGCTGTCTTTGTATCTTGATTATCTCGAGCACCTCCTCATGTACTCATCTTCTGTTGGAACCAGTCCCTCAAATGGCCCTCGATATCGCCCTGGCTTTTGCTAGAGGCTTCCTCATAATCTCCTCTCTTGACGTGGTATACCTCCCTGTTGGACAAAATGACCCATAGCGTCACTATTTGCACAGATCATTGTGTTGTTGTAGCAAATTAACTATGTGACAAGGAAATTGCACTCTCATCATTTGTGATTAGATCACCATAGATATATAAATGAAGAGAGGTCCCTATGATTAGTTACTGGACTGAGAATGATATGAGACAGTATCAGTTCCCTAAGGATTAATCATTAAATATCCCTAGCCGGAGTATTATCGAGACTGGACATCGATAATGCGGAATAGGCTAGTATTGCACTTGTGTGCGTTGTGAGGGCACAACGACATAGTTCTCATATATATAAGTATTGGATACTTATGCAAGTGCGATAGGAGGTCGTGTTTCACCGATGGTACGGGAAACAGCTTCGCTCTGGATAGACCCTTCGGAATCCCATTGGTATTATGGCTATGTGTCTATGGGAGGCCGAAATCAAGGTAGGTGTGTATAGTCTTAACCTGAGACTTACATCGCTAATACTTACGATAATCGATAGACTTTGGTCTTGGTGGTACAGGCTTTAACCGGTTCTGCGTACACCACTTCTGGGTTTATCAGAGAGTCGTAGTGTATTGGATGTGATGTCAAGACGGAAGTATCACTCTAGTCATAGTGGAGATGATGTCACGCAGGATACAGTATTAGTGCTCTTAAGTGCTGCGCGGCCATCGGGATATTATGACAAGGTCATGTATATCCGATTATAGAGACTAGTTACCAGACATCCGACATGTGCTTCGTACGGGGCAGACACTTATCCAGCCCCAGGCCTAGCACGTGACTATCTTTTACTGGACCGATACGCACAATACAATCTTATACTACGCTTGATAACAGATCTTAATATTCTTAAATGGATATGTCCGGATAATTGGGAAGACTTGGTGCTTTGCTAGGAGTCGACCTTGTCTCGTAAATCGGTAGAACGTAGTACTTGGTACATACGTGATTCGGATACACCGATGACCGTATTTACTGCCAACGTATCTGGAGATCTCATGGGTCGCTTCCCGATAATCCACCGATGACGCACAACTCGCACTCTTAAATAATCCGGGATTATATAGAAGAGAGAGAAAATTAATCTAGGATTAATTACGGAGATATTTTATCTATGATAAAATATCGTCTAGAGAGAGATAATGATTAATTTGGAATTAATCAATAAGTTAATATATTCGATACATTAAATGAAATTAGATTTCGACGCAGAATTAAAATTAGATTTTAATTCGGGCGAACGAATTAATTTAGAATTAATTCGTTAGCGACATGAATAGTGAATTCGCTAGGCGTAATCATCTAATTACGACGCGACGGAAAAATCGTTAATTTGGAATTAGCGAACCCGAGCCCGAGTGTGATTGCGAGCGCATTCGTATTTCGAATTCGAGTGCGGCATCGCAAGTCGTATCAAGCGTCAAATCATTCGTCACATCAAGCGTCAAATCAAATGTCACTTTGAGTGATGTGATTGATTGATGTGATTGATTGATTGAAAGACATGTCACTTTATTAAAGTTGATATGACTTAAAGTTGTTGTGAATAGTGAAAGCTAGTGGAGGGAAAACTTTGGTTTTTGTCTCCAAAATTCATTTAATTTATTAGATGAAATTAAATGGAAATTGATTATTATTTTGGAAAATATATAATCAAAAAGGCTTTACACTTTATGGAACATGTCAACACATTTCTATCTCTCCATTTCTTTCTCTTCTCTCACGCCCAAAGTGAGAATACTCACTGGTTTTGGAAGCATTTTGGCGTGAACAAAGGGAAGTAAGAGTTGCGTTTTCATGGTGATAACCGCAAGTGCTAGCACACTACGAATCTTGCGAAGGTAGTAGGGAGGTTCACCCATGAGCCGGGATCCATCGGACGAGGCTTGGAGCTCCGTTTGTCATCTCAAATTTCTGAAAATGGAGGCAGTGAACTGCTGCAGTGGCGCCAAAAACAGTGGGCATTTTGGCCTTGATTCGTCTCCAAATCGACTCAACCGATCGATGTGAGTATTCCGCTACCTCCGTTGATGTATTCACACATTGTTTTCATTAGTTGTTTGATCTTGGGACCTAGATTAATACCAACAATGGCATCAAGAGCCTAGGTTCAAGCATGAAACTTTTAGGGTTAAAATTGGGTATTTTGTATTTGAGCATGATTTGATTGAATTGGATGATTGAGCATGCTTAGTATATGTAATATTGAAGATTGATTTGATCAATTTCAAGAAAAAATGTTTAGAACAATTTTCCCCAATTATTTCATCTTGGCCGAATGGGTGTAGTATTTTTGGATTCTTGGAATTTTTGATTTTTGATTCATTTGATGAGTTGGAATCTATTAGGTTGATGTAATTTGAATCGAATTGGATTGGATTTCGAATTGGACAAAAACCCCAAAATTTTCACCTTGGCGAATTGGAATTATTGCCCTAATGTCTTGGTAATTTTGATTTTGTGACATTGGATGTGTATGAAATCAAAATGGATGGTGATTTAATGTCGATTGTGGGTTCGATTGGATTGAAACCAAATCGGACACAAAATCCCTCCTTGGCCGAGAGCTTTGAAGCATGTAAATGGGTTTGATTTTTTCAATTTGTGTGTTGGACATATAATAATGAATTGAGTATGATTAATTGGACTAATTTAGTGTTTTGGAAATGTTGATTTAGTTGATTAATCATGTAATGCACTTTAGGTAATTAATTGCGAATTGGATTCATGAAATTTAATTATTTAGGCTTAAATTGGATTTGGGCTTCTAATGTTGTAATTGGGCCTATTGGGCTTGATTTTATCAAGTTGGGTTTAGGCCAAATGGATTGGATCCAATTGGGCCCAAAACCTTAACCATAAAGTGTTAGACATTATGTCCCATAGCGTCACTGTTTGTAAATGATATTGTATTATTGTACAAAATTAACTATGTGATAATGAAATTGCCTTTTGCCGTTTTGTAATATTATTTACTTTGATATATAAATGGCGAAAGTCCATATGATTAATACCGGATTGAGATGATATGAGACAGTATCAATCCATAAAGGTTTAATCATTATATCCCTAGTCGGAGTATTATCGAGATCGGACATCGATAATGCGGAATAGACTAGTATTGCGCTTGTGCACGTTGTGAGGGCACAACGGCATAGTTCTCATATATTTAAGTATTGGATACTTATGCAAGTGCGATAGGAGGTTGTGTTTTACCGATGGTACGGAAAACAGCTTGGCTCTGGATAGACCCCGCGGAATCCCATTGGTAGTATGTCTGCGTGTCTATGGGAGGCCGCATCAGGGTAGGTGTATATGGTCTTAACCTGAGACTTACATCGCTAGTACTTGCGACAATCGGTAAACTTTGGTTTTGGTGGTTGGGGACCTTAACCGGTTCTGTGTACACCTCTTCTGGGTTTATCGAGAATCGTAGTGTACTGGATGTGATGTCGAGATGGAAGTATCACTTCAGACATATGGAGGTGATGATCACGCAGGACACAGAACTAGTACTCTATAAAAGGTTGCAACCGTCGGGACAATATGACCAGGTCAGGATTGTCCGATTAAAGAGACTAGTTGCTTGATGTCCGATATATGTTTTGTACGGGGGAGACACATTTCCCGCCCCAGGCCTAACATGTGATCATCCGATACTGGTTCGATATACGCAATACTACGGTATACTACGCTTGATATAGATCTTATATTCCTATAAGAATATTTCTGGAGAATTGGGTAGGCATGGCGCTTTGCTAGAAGCCAACCTTGTCTTGTGAATCGTTAAAACGTAGTACGAGGTACGTACGTGTTCGGATAATCCGACGACCGTATTTACTGCCAACATATCCGGAGATCTCTTGGGTCGCTTCCCGAAGATTCACCAATGACATATGATTCAAACTCGATTAATCTTGGATTAATTACGGAGAGACTTTATCTTGGATAAAGTACTATACATAGAGAGAGAACGATTAATTTGGAATTAATCGTAAAATTATTATATTCGATATAATAATCGAAATTCGATTTCGACGCGAAATTAAAATTAGATTTTAATTCGGGCAAACGAGTTAATTTAGAATTAATTCGTTAGCGACGTAAATAATAATTTCGCTAGGCGCAATTATTTATTTAAATTCGATTTAATTAACGTCGCGACGTAAGTTCGGTATTTCGGAAATATCGAACCCGAACGCGTGAGTGCACGTGGGCCCACTTTCATTTGGAAACGTGTGGGGCCCACATGACACATGTCATATTATGCATTATTTAACTCTAATGCATTGCATGGAGATAGTGTACAATGCACTCAATGGTTTTGCATGGAAATTGAGTGTTTGACACTCTAAGCCATTGCATGATTTGTGTCATAAGTTTATTATTAATTTAATAAATATTATGGCATAAATATAAATTGATTTTTGTAACAAAATCATAGAACTCCTCTCTCTCTCATTGCCGAAACTACATGCAGTTTTGGGCTCTCCATTTCTTCAATTTTTGTGGCAAGATTTGAAGAAGTTGTGCATTCAAAATCACAACAAAGGCTAGCACCTTCAAGGGATCATACAAAGGTGTTATGGGAAACTAATCCTTGAGCTTGGGAGGATCAAACAAAGCTTGGAGCTGCACTTTCCACCTTGGCCGAATTCATCACTGCACAAAGGAGAAGTTTTCATTTCATCAACGCATCCGCATTCCGATTTTTGTGAGTATGATTCCGCCATATTTCAATTAATTCATTCATGTATTTATATATTTTGTTTGCTCTTGTTGATCTTGGGGCTTGGTAATAGAAACCAACATAAAGCCCAAATGCGACTAATGAACCTTTAAAGTTCAATTGAGCCTAATGGGCCTAGATTGATTTATGGGCTTATGGGGTAAATCCCGGATTGGACTTTGGTTATCGGTTTGACCCGAGTTGACCAAAAGTCCACGCCTTAAGAATCAATTAAAAGCCCATTGGACTTTAATTGAATTGACGTTGACGTTAATCGGTCTTTGAGACGCGTTACGATTAATTTGGAATTTAAATCGTAAAAGGTTTATTAAAAAGGTGTATATTTAATTTGGAATTGAATATTGAATTAGTATTAAATACATGTTAAATTAGATTTAATGATGTAGTTTAATTTAATTCAAGAATTCGTACTTTGAGTACTTATTCGCAAAAACGAGTTTGACTCGAACAAAATCAAATCGTTGTTTGAACATTGGATGATCACTTAATTATCAGATTAATTAATTTGATTAGATTGATTGATAGCATGCTTATGTGTGTGAATATGTGGTTGTGTTGAATGAATAATGTATATCGGATGGATATTAGATGGGTGGGGCAAATTTAGAAATTGTTGTAATAAATTCGATTTATTAAATTGGACCTGCGTGTCCAGCCTTATCACCTCTATTCTCTTTGTATTCTTTTCTCACCTATTCCCCTCAATGTGAATGAGGTTTCTTTAGAAGTGTAGTGTAACGGGTAGAAGTAATACAAGTGCTAGCTTGAGTGAGAAAGGGAGAGATTTGATCTAGGATCAATGTGTTAAGTATCCATCCGCATATCATTATTATTTATTTTCATACTCGCTTTATTATGTATTTAGAATGCATGTTTAAGGGTGTATGATGATGAGACCTTAACAAAGATAATTAAATTGGTAGCCAATTTGCACGCGAAAAACCCTCGTTAAATATCAAGCGTTTATTTTCCTTCCATTGAGTGATTCTTACTCAAGATCCGAGATTGGCAAGGGTTGTTGGCCAAAGTCAAGCCCTTGTCCGTCGAAGATGTGTTTTAATCACCAGGCTTTGTTCCATATCGGTGTCGTGTCCAAGTTGTGGTTTGTTGGCCAAAGTCAAGACCACTTCTTGTCCATTGACATTGATTACGAAGCTTCCATGTCAATGGGTCCGCGCTTGACTGGGATCACTAGGTTTGTTGTGCCAAAGCCAAGGCCTAGTTGATTCAGAGGAAAAAGGTTAGGGTATACATTCGATGTATAGGCATATATAAGATATATGTTTGGGACTTGGATGTCCACCTACTGGATCTAGGAGTTGGATGAGATCCAATTGATCTTCGAGATCTACCTAGTTAATTATCATACAATTTGTTGGCCAAAGTCAAGATTGTGTGATATTTAACGGGATCCTAGCCCACTAGGAAACACGGTTTCCCGAGTACTCGACAGGGGTTAGAGGCTCGACGAAAAATAGTGGGAGGCAAGTATTGAATTTGCAACATTCGTTCGAATACTCGCTAAACGCTCTCATCTCTATTTTACTCGTCATATTAATCAAAAGTATTAGTTGGACTAATATTTTATGTTGTTTTAAAAATATATATAGTTGGACTATATACAAACTCATTCAATATAAGTTGATTTTATAATTGGATTATAGTAATCAATATAATTGAATTAAAATATAGTTGATTAAATAATTGGATTATTGTATCATTATAATGAATAGTACCTTATTAAATTGATTAAATAGTTGGACTATTGAAATCAATAAAGAATTGAAAAGTTGAATATTTAAAATATATATCCTTGGATTAAATGTTTTAAATGATTTAATTTTCATTGGGAATAAATAATAGGTTACTTTATTGGATAAAATAACTTGTTATATCTAAGCTCAAAATTAAGCAAATAAGTAGAGCATAAAATCTTTGGAAGATTTATGTGATGATGACTTTAGTGCTTAATTTAATATACTTATCATAAATCTATCTTTAGATTTAAAAGGTATTAAAATTGCAATTAATAATTCTTGGAGAATTAATTGACTATTCTAGTGGAGAAAAGTCAAAGTTGCAATTGGACAAGTTGCACAAGGTGCACATCATTTCGATATTCTAAAACCCAAGGCTTGGCCAAGTTTTGTGAAATATTGAAAAGATAATTGACATATCCCAAAGTGACTACCATTTGGATATGGAAGACACGAAGGAATTAAAGAAAGGGCGAGGCTCTGACTTTAAAAATATGTCAAAGTTATGTTCACTACTAGTATTGAAATTGGATTTTAAATACTTAGTGTGGTACATAATATATATGTATTGATGTTCAGAATCCGCTATGAGCTGGATACTGACTTCAAGCCGAGATTTCT
Organism: Zanthoxylum bungeanum; assembly: GCA_019454045.1. Taxonomy (NCBI): domain Eukaryota; kingdom Viridiplantae; phylum Streptophyta; class Magnoliopsida; order Sapindales; family Rutaceae; genus Zanthoxylum; species Zanthoxylum bungeanum. The sequence continues at coordinate 96,088 of SKCR01045083.1, forward strand.
CTGCGAATCGGAAACGGGACGAAAGTCGCTGTTTCGACCGTAGATACCTAAGTTTAGGAACTACCCTTTGGGTATGTACTTAAATTAGGAACTGTTATAATTTAACTAGTTTGACTAGAGACATTATCTCTATATGAGTGTTTAATCCGTTGCGGATAAAACCTTTATATTATAGAACACTAAGTGTTTTATTATATAAAGATGATACTGAGATAAACACATTAAATGTGAATAACAGAATTTATATTTTGAATATATTAAAATCTCAAACATATAAAATGACAAATAAATAGCTCAAATTGATTTGATCAATAGAGACTTATTTGTGGCATTTTGTCTAGGACACAATTAAACGAGACTCGTATATCCACACTTTTGAAGAGTGAGTACTAGGACTGATTTGACTATTCAAATAAGGTCTGCGAATCTAGTTTATAGGTAAAGTACCTAAAATACTATTTACTTGGTAATAGTATAGAGCCACCGATCTGTTAGCCCTATTCATGGTGAAGTTAGTGGGCCCATATCTAGCTAGACTAGATGTGAACATGATATTTCGTGACCTTGACGGATGTAGCATCACGTTGTGGTTATGTGTTTCTTTTGAAGAACACAAATCGGAAACTTTAGAGTTTTGACACGAAATAGAAAAACAGATCAGCTATAGTATTATTCCGCCACGGTAAGACCGTAATGGAAAATACTTAAGCAGTAAGTTTCATATGTACATGAAAGAGTACGGTATTCTTTCAATGAGGACTCCTCCCGAGACACGTCAGTTAGACGGTGTGTCCGAACTAAAATCGAATTTTGTTGGACATGATAAGGTTTATCACGAGTCGCTCTGAGCTACTGTTTCCTTCAATTGGATATGTATTAACAGTGCAAAACTTATTTAGAATAAAGGTTCCATATAAATCTGTTTGACAGATGTCATAAGGATATGAACAGGGAAGAAACCAGGTTTTCTCATTCCTGATAATTTGGGTATGCCAGGCATAACGTTTGGATGATACCAAACTGAAAGACCCAAATTGGAACAGTGCCATATAGGTTATCCTAAGGAAAACCTTAAGTATAGTGCTTATAAATCTCACATCAGAACAATATGATTGTTGCTCACCATGCGGTTTTTCCTGAGAGGAATACCGATATGCAGTGGTCAGTGGGAGGATAGTGATACTCGATGAAAATCGGAGTAATACTGTTCAAGGCACGAAGTCCTTAATGGAACACAAATAGTTCATCTATGATGAATCTATACCATTAATCTTCAAATACACAAGAAACTAGTAGATCGGATAGAGTCAGAAAACAACCTAGGGTATGTGTTTCTGATCTAACCTCATAAAGATGTCAATCTTATGAAGGTATATCCACCGACTACGTTTTGAGGAAGTGATACAAGGTATCGACTCCCTATTATGGCAAAGTGCCATGAGTCCGAAATGGATTCCATGTATAACAACAATTTTGGATACTAGTTGTTGTACCATAAGACATTGTGCCTATTGGTACATTAAACGTCTTCAAGGAAGACATACATGGAAGGAAACATACCAACGTACAAAGTTGGGCTTTTGACGGAAAGGTATCGTTATCAACATTGTGTTAATAACGGTTCAACCTTTTACCTGTTGCCATGGTAAATCCATTTTGAAGATGCTTGTTGATAACTGCGTATTTCATTTATGAAATGTGTTAGTTATAGATCAAAATCGCTTTCCTGAAAAGGAAACCTTTTGGAGAATGTTTATAACATCCTGACGATTTTGTATAACCGACAAACAAGGTTTGCGGTTATTCGATCCATGTTTGGATTAATGCAAGCATAAGGTTCTTGGAACTGTCATTTTGAAATAATCATAATGGTTTATGATTTGACTCAAAATGAAATAATTCTTGTGTATATAAGGAGGTTAGTGGGAGAGCGCACTGACAGTTAAATTCCCATAAAGCAATTGTTGAAAGCTTGGCTTTCATAGAAATTCTCCGTATAATTCTGGGGAGTAACAACCTTTATTCAATGAATAAAGATCTAATGGGATAGATTTGGAGTTGTTGACACTCTCTGAGAAATTGTACATTTAAAATGTACTTGATAGGGTGTCTCATACGCTTCGAGCATATGGAGTCACGATCAGGTCAATCCAAGTGATAGTCACTGGATTGAACATTAAGAACATCTGTTAATATCTTAGAGAACTAAAGATGTTGTCTTAAACTATGGAGAAGGACAACTTGAAGTGACTGGGATCACTGCTGGCAAGTTTCCAAATAATTAAATACTACGGTACTATAGAAGTTTGAATAACGGGACAGTGAGCTGGAAATATTCTGAGCAAGATAACTGTTGCCGAATAAACAACAAATGCGGATTATTGCTGCAGCTGAGGCAACAATAGAAGCCATTTGGATCGAAAATAAATCTAATTAGATTAGATATAGTTCTTTTAGCAGCTGAGCTAGGCGTCAGCACAGGCTAAGGAATTAAAGGTCTCATCGACGATCCAGATATATACTTCTATAGCATCTGATTCGTTCGGATCATACATCGTGGCGATGTGATGATCGTGTAAATCGCGTCAAACGATAATCAAACAAATCCGCTGACGAAATCCTTTCCTCGGCAATTTGAGCGAACCGTACATAGTTCGGGTGTGGGACACTTGAGTGACTGGCTATGTGCCAAGTGGGAGATTGTTGGACAAAATGACCCATAGCGTCACTATTTGCACAGATCATTGTGTTGTTGTAGCAAATTAACTATGTGACAAGGAAATTGCACTCTCATCATTTGTGATTATATCACCATAGATATATAAATGAAGAGAGGTCCCTATGATTAGTTCCTGGACTGAGAATGATATGAGACAGTATCAGTCCCCTAAGGATTAATCATTAAATATCCCTAGCCGGAGTATTATCGAGACTGGACATCGATAATGCGGAATAGGCTAGTATTGCACTTGTGTGCGTTGTGAGGGCACAACGGCATAGTTCTCATATATATAAGTATTGGATACTTATGCAAGTGCGATAGGAGGTCGTGTTTCACCGATGGTACGGGAAACAGCTTCGCTCTGGATAGACCCTTCGGAATCCCATTGGTATTATGACTATGTGTCTATGGGAGGCCGAAATCAAGGTAGGTGTGTATAGTCTTAACCTGAGACATACATCGCTAATACTTACGATAATCGATAGACTTTGGTCTTGGTGGTACAGGCTTTAACCGGTTCTGCGTACACCACTTCTGGGTTTATCAGAGAGTCGTAGTGTATGGATGTGATGTCAAGACGGAAGTATCACTCCAGTCATAGTGGAGATGATGTCACGCAGGATACAGTATTAGTGCTCTTAAGTGCTGCGCGGCCATCGGGATATTATGACAAGGTCATGTATATCCGATTATAGAGACTAGTTACCAGACATCCGACATGTGCTTCGTACGGGGCAGACACTTATCCAGCCCTAGGTGTATTTGGTCTTAACCTGAGACTTGCACCGCTAATACTTGCGACAATCAATATACTTTGGTTTTGGTCGTCCAGGGCTTTAACCGGTTCTGTGTACGCCTCTTCTGCGTATATTGAGAATCGTAGTGTATTGGGTGTGATGACAAGATGGAAGTATCACTCCAGTCATAGTGGAGATGATGATCACGTAGGATACGGAACTAGTACTCTTATATGCTGCAGCTATCGGGATATTATGACTAGGTCATGTTTATCCGATTATAGAGACTAGTTACCAGAGATCTGATATGTGCTTCGTACGGGGCAGACACAATTCCAGCCCCAGGCCTAGCATGTGACATCCGATAATGGATCGCATAGTCCGACAACCGGATTTACTGCCAACATATCTGGGGATCTCATGGGTCGTTTCCCGAAGATTCACCGATGACGTATGACTCGCACATAATTAATCTGGGATTAATTAATAGAGAGAGAAAATTAATCTAGGATTAATTACAGAGATATTTTATCTGGGATAAAATATTATTTAAAGAGAGAGAACGATTAATTTGGAATTAATCGATAAAATAATATATTCGATATATTAAACGAAATTAGATTTCGACGCGGAATTAAAATTAGATTTTAATTTGGGCGAACGAGTTAATTTAGAATTAATTCGCTAGCGACGTGAATAGTAATTTTGCTAGGCATAATTATTTAATTAAATTTGATTTAATTACGTCGCAACAGAAAATTCGTTAATTCGGAATTAGCAAACCCGAGCCCGAGAATGTTTGCGGGCCCACTCGCATTTCGAATCAAGTGGGCCCACAAGTCATATCATGCGTCACATCATTAGTCATTCTTGTGATATAAGTCACATCACTTTGAGTGAAGTGATGGTTGTCACTTATGATTGATGGTGGTAGTTGGAAGGCTTAAATGCCTTGTACAATTTTTGGAAAATGTATTATGTATTTAATTTTGAAATCAAACACAACCAACCAACACAACTCTTCTCCTCTCTTCCTCAAACTTTCGGCCAAGGGCCATTTCTCTCCTTCTCAATTTTCTGAAAATGCCGAGAACCAAGAAGAAACAAATGAAGATTTGTGGCAAATTTTTCCAAGTGCTAGCACACTAAAGAGTCATCCAAAGGTGATAGGGAAACCCATTCATGAGCATGGAATTCATTCTCAAAGCTTGGAGCTTGAAGATCATCCATGGAGCACAAAGAGAAGCTTGGCCGAATACTAAAGGAGGAAAAGCTTGAAGAAATTTTTGTGTTCAACGCATCGCAAATCCGTTCATTGTAAGTATGATTCCGCCATACTTCTTTATTGTATTCACATTATTTTCATTGCTTAATTGATCTTGGGACTATAGTTGAAACCCAACATCATGTACTTAAATATATGAGAACTATGTCGTTAAGCTTCCATAACGCGCACAAGTGTAATACTAGTATATTCCACATTATCGATGTCCAGTCTCGACAATACTACTGTTGGTTATTATCTAGGTCCCAAGATCAAACAAGACATGAAATCAATGTGTGAACACACCAACGGAGATAGCGGAATACTCACATCGATCGGTTAAGTCGATTTGGAGACGAATCAAGGCCAAATAGCCACTGCCAAGGACGCCAAACTGCTGCAGTTCACGGCCTCCATTTTCAGAATTTTGAGATGACAAACGGAGCTCCAAGCCTCGTCTAATGGATCCCGGCTCATGGACGAACCTCCCTACCACCTTCGCAAGACTCGTAAGTGTGCTAGCACTTGGATTTCCACCATGAAAATCCACTCTTGCTTCCCTATATGTCACGCCATTTCTGGTTCAAAACCAGTGAAGAAAAATGGCTGTTTTCGCGTAAGGAGAAGAGAGAAAATTGAGAGAGAATAAGTTGTGTTGTGTGTTGGTGAAAAGCTTTTCCAAAAAGCTTTATATATTTTTTCATAAAATATATATTAAAACATTTACCAAATGATTAATTAAAATCAAAAGTAAATATTTCCCTCCAAACACTATTTCAACAACTCACATCACTATACAAATGTCACTTTAATAAAGTGATTTGATGTGTGTCTTTCACTCAATCCATCAATCAAATCAATCAATCAATCAATCACTCAAAGTGACTTTTGATTTGACGCTTGATGTGCCGATTGATTTGACGTTTGATGTGACTTGCGTCGCCGCACTTGAATTCGAAATACGAATGCGCTCGCAATCACACTCGGGCTCGGGTTCGTTAATTCCAAATTAACGATTTTTCTGTCGCGTCGTAATTAAATGATTACGCCTAGCGAATTCACTATTCACGTCGCTAACGAATTAATTATAAATTAATTCGTTCGCCCGAATTAAAATCTAATTTTAATTCCGCGTCGAAATCTAATTTCATTTAATATATCGAATATATTAATTTACCGATTAATTCCAAATTAATCATTATCTCTCTCTAGGCGATATTTTATCCTAGATAAAATATCTCCGTAATTAATCCTAGATTAATTTTCTCTTTCTTCTATATAATCCCAGATTATTTAAGAGTGCGAGTTGTGCGTCATCGGTGGATTATCGGGAAGCGACCCATGAGATCCCCGGATATGTTGGCAGTAAATACGGTCGTCGGTGTATCCGAATCACGTACGTACCAAGTACTACGTTCTACCGATTTACGAGACAAGGTCGGCTCCTAGCAAATCACGATGTCTACCAAATTCTCTGGTCATATTCATCTAAGAATATTAAGATCTGTATCAAGCGTAGTATACCATTGTATTGTGCATATCGGCCCAGTATCGGATAGTCACGTGCTAGGGCTGGGGCTGTATAAGTGTCTGCCCCGTCTGAAACACATATCGGATGTCTGGTAACATAGTCTCTATAATCGGATATTCATGACCTGGTCACAATATCCCGATTGGATGCGCATCACTCAAGAGCACTAGTACCGTATCCTGCGTGACATCATCTCCACTATGACTGAAGTGATACTTCCATCTTGACATCACACCCAATACACTACGACTCTCTGATAAACCCAGAAGTGGTGTACGCAGAACCGGTTAAAGCCCTGTACCACCAAGACCAAAGTCTATCGATTATCGTAAGTATTAGCGATGTAAGTCTCAGGTTAAGACTATACACACCTACCTTGATTTCGGCCTCCCATAGACACATAGTCATAATACCAATGGGATTCCGAGGGGTCTATCTAGAGCGAAGCTGTTTCCCGTACCATCGGTGAAACATGACCTCCTATCGCACTTGCATAAGTATCCGATACTTATATATATGAGAACTATGCCGTTGTGCCCTCACAACGCACACAAGTGCAATACTAGCCTATTCCGCATTATCGATGTCCAGTCTCGATAATACTCCGGCTAGGGATATTTAATGATTAATCCTTCGGGGACTGATACTGTCTCATATCATTCTCAATCCAGGAACTAATCATAGGGACCTCTCTTCATATATATATCTATGGTGATCTAATCACAAATGATGAGAGTGCAATTTCCTTGCCACATAGTTAATTTGCTACAACAACACAATGATCTGTGCAAATAGTGACGCTATGGGTCATTTTGTCCAACAATCTCCCACTTGGCACGTAGCGAGTCACTCAAGTGTCCCACACCCGAACTATGTACTGTTCGCTCAAATTACTGAGGAAAGGTTTTCGCCAGCGGATTTGTTTGATAATCGTCTGACGCGATTTACACGATCATCACATTGCCACGATGTATGATCCGAACGAATCAGATGAATATAGAAGTATATATCTGGATCGTCGATGAGACCTTTAATTCCTTAGACTATGCTGACGCCTAGCTCAGCCGCTAACAGAACTATATCTAATCTAATTAGATTTATTTTCGACCAAATGGCTTCTATTGCTGCCTCAGCTGCAGCAATAATCCGCATTTGTTGTTTATTCGGCAACAGTTATCTTGCTAGGAAGATTTCCAGCTCACTGTCCCAGTGTTCAAACTTTTATAGTACCGTAGTATTTAATTGTTTGGAAACTTGCAGCAGTGATCCCAGTCACTTCAAGTTCTCCTTCTCCATAGTTTAAGACAGCATCTTTAGTTCTCTAAGATACTAACAGATGTTCTTAACTTCAATCCAGTGACTATCACTTGGATTGTCCTGATTGTGACTCCATATGCTCAAAGCGTATGAGACACCAGGTTACGTACATTATTCAATGTACAATTTCTCAGAGAGTGTTAACAACTCCAAATCTAGCCCAGTAGATCTTTATTCCTTGAATAAAGGTTGTTACTCCCAAGAATTTTACGGAGAATTTCTATTGAAAGCCAAGCTTTCATCAATTGCTATATGGGAATTTAACTGTCAGTGCGCTCTCCCACCAACCTCCTTATATACACAAGAATTATTTCGTTTTGATTCAAATCATAAACCATTATGATTATTTCAAAACGACAGTTCCAACAACCTTATGCTTGCATTAATCCAAACATGGATTGAATAACCCCGCAACCTCGTTTGTTGGTTATACAAAATCGTCAGGATGTTCTAAACATCCTCCAAAAGGTTTCCTTTTCAGGAAAGCGATTTTGATTTGTAACTGACACATTTCATAAATGAAATACGCAGTTATCAACAAGCATCTTCAAAATGGATTTACCATGGCAACAGGTAAAAGGTTGAACCGTTATTAACATAATGTTGATAACGATACCTTTCCGTCAAAAGCCCAACTTTGTACGTTGGTATGTTGCCTTCCATGTATGTCTTCCTTGAAGACGTTTAAAGTACCAATTGGCACAATGCCTTGTGGTACAACAACTAGTATCCAAATAGTTGTTATACATGGAATCCATTTCGGACTCATGGCACTTTGCCATAATAGGGAGTCGATACCTCGTATCACTTCCTCAAAACGTAGTCGGTGGATATACCTTCATAAGATTGACATTTTTATGAGGTTAGATCAGAAACCCATACCCTAGGTTGTTTTCTGACTCTATCCGATCTACTAGTTTCTTGTGTATTTGAAGATTAATGGTATAGATTCATCATTTATGAGCTATTTGTGTTCCATTAAGGACTTCGTGCCTTGAACAGTATTACTCCGATTTTCATCGAGTATCACTATCCTCCCACTGACCACTGCATATCGGTATTCCTCTCAGGAAAAACCGCATGGTGAGCAACAATCACATTGTTCTCATGTGAGATTTATAAGTACTATACTTATGGTTTCCCTTAGGATAACCTATATTGGCACTTATCCATTTCGGGTCTTTTAGTTTGGTATCATCCAAACGTTATGCCTGGCATACCCAAATTATCAGGAATGAGAAACCTCGTTTCTTCCCTGTTCATATCCTATATGATATCTGTCAAACAGATTTATATGGAACCTTATTCTAAATAAGTTTTGCACTGTTAATACATATCCTATTGAAGGAAATAGTAGCTCAGAGCGACTCGTGATAAACCTTATCATGTCCAACAAAATTCGGTTTTTAGTTCGGACACACCGTCTAAATGACGTGTCTCAGGAGGAGTCCTCATATGAAAGAATACTGTACTCTTTCATGTACGTATGAAACTTACTGCTTAAGTATTTTCCATTACGGTCTTACCGTGGCGGAATAATACTATACCCGATCTGTTTATTTACTTCGTGTCGAAACTTTAAAGTTTCCGATTTGTGTTCTTCAAAAGAAACACATAACCATAACGTGATGCCACATCCGTTAAGGTCACGAAATATTCATGTTCACATCTAGTCTAGCTAGATATGGGCCCACTAACTTCACCATGAATAGACTAACAGATCGGTGGCCCTTTTACTATTACCAAGTAAATAGTATCTTAGGTACTTTACCTAATAAAATAGATTCGCAGACCTTATTTGAATAGTCAAATCAGTCCTAGTACCCACTCTTCAAAAGTGTGGATATACGAGTCTCGTTTAATTGTGTCCTAGACAACAATGCCACAAATAAGTCTCTATTGATCAAATCAATTTGAGCTATTTATTGTCATTTTTATATGTTTGAGATTTTATTATATTCAAAATATAAATTCTGTTATTCACATCTAATGTGTTTATCTCAGTATCATCATTATATAATAAAACACTTTAGTGTTCTAGAATATAAAGGTTTATCCGCAACGGATTAAACACTGATATAGAGATAATGTCTCTAGTCAAACTAGTTACATTATAACAGTTCCTAATTAAGTACATACCCAAATGGTAGTTCCTAAACTTAGGTATCTACGGTCGAAACAGCGACTTTCGTCCCGTTTCCGATTCGCAGAGAAATCTCGGCTTGAAGTCAGTATCCTGCTCATAGCGGATTCTGAACATCAATACATATATTTTATGTACCACACTAAGTATTTAAAATCCAATTTCAATACTAGTAGTGAACATAACTTTGACAAATATTTTAAAGTCAGAGCCTCGCCATTTCTTTAATTCCTTCGTGTCTGCCATATCCAAATGGTAGTCACTTTGGGATATATCAATTATCTTTTCAATATTTCACAAACCTTTGGCCAAGCCTTGGGTTTTAGAATATCGAAATGATGTGCACCTTGTGCAACTGCCCAATTGCAAACTTTGACTTTATCTCCACTAGAACAGTCAAATCAATTCTCTAAGAATTATAAATTGCAATTTTAATACCTTTTAAATCTAAAGATAGATTTATTGACAAGTATATTAAATTAAGCACTAAAGTCATCATCACATAAATCTTCCAAAGATTTTATGCTCTACTTATTTGCTTAATTATGGGCTTAGATATAACAAGTTATTTTATCCAATAAAGTAACCTATTATTAATTCCCAATGAAAATTAAATCATTTCAAACATTTAATCCAAGGATTATATATTTTAAATATTCAACTTTTCAATTCTTTCTTGATTTCAATAGTCCAACTATTTAATCAATTTAATAAGGTACTATTCATTATAATGATTACAATAATCCAATTATTTAATCAACTATAATTTTAATTCAATTATATTGATTACTGTAATCCAATTATAAAATCAACTATATATCGAATGAGTTTGTATATAGTCCAACTATATATATATTTAAAACAACATAAAATATTAGTCCAACTAATACTTTTGATTAATATGACGAGTAAAATATAGATGAGCGCGTTTAGCGAGTATTCGAACGAATGTTGCAAATTCAATACTTGCCTCCCACTATTTTTCGTCGAGCCTCAAACCCTCTGTCGAGTACTCGGGAAATCGTGTTTCCTAGTGGGCTAGGATCCCGTTAAATATCACACAATCTTGACTTTGGCCAACAAATTGTATGATAATTAACTAGGTAGATCTCGAAGATCAATTGGATCCCATCCAACTCCTAGATCTAGTAGGTGGACATCCAAGTCCCAAACATATATCTAAATATGCCTATATATCGAATATATACCCTAACCTATTTCCTCTGAATCAACTAGGCATTGGCTTTGGCACAACAAACCAGTGATCCCAGTCAAGCGCGGACCCATTGATATGGAAGCTTCGTAATCAATGTCAATGGACAATTAGTAGTCTTGACTTTGGCCAACAAACCATTGTTGGATAATATGACCCATAGCGTCACTATTTGTACAGATCATAGTGATGTTGTACAAATTAACTATGTGACAAGGAAATTGCACTCTCATCATTTGTGATTAGATCACCTTAGATATATAAATGAAGAGAGGTCCATATGATTAGTTCCTGGATTGAGATGATATGAGACAGTATCAGTCCACGAAGGATTAATCATTAAATATCCCTAGTCGTAGTATTATCGAGACTGGACATCGATAATGCGGAATATGCTAGTATTGCACTTGTGCGCGTTGTGAGGGCACAACAGCATAGTTCTCATATATTTGGGTATTGGATACTCATGCAAGTGCGATAGGAGGTTGTGTTTCACCGATGGTACGGGAAATAGCTTCGCTCTGGATAGACCCCTCGGAATCCCATTGGTATTATGACTATGTGTCTATGGGAATCCGACATCAGGGTAGGTGTATTTGGTCTTAACCTAAGACTTGCACCGCTAATGCTTACGACAATCAATATACTTTAGTTGAGGTCGTCTAGGACTCTAACCGGTTCTGTGTACGCCGAAGCTGAGTATATTGAGAATCGTAGAGTATTGGGTGTGATGTCAAGACGGAAGTATCACTCCAGTCATAGTGGAGATGATGTCACGCAGGATACGGTATTAGTACTCTGAGGTGCTGCAGCCATCGGGATATTATGACAAGGTCATGTATATCCGATTATAGAGACTAGTTACCAGACATCTGACATGTGCTTCGTACGGGGCAGACACTTATCCAGCCCCAGGCCTAGCACGTGACTATCCGATACTGGGCCGATATGCACGATACTTGGTATACTACGCCTGATATAGATCCTTATATATTCCTGTAAGAATATTTCCGGAGAATTGGGTAGGCATGGCGTTTTGCTAGAAGCTAACCTTGTCTTGTAAATCGGTAAAACGTAGTACTTGGTACTTACGTGTTCGGATAGTCCGACGACCGTATTTACTGCCAACATATCTGGGGATCTCATGGGTCGCTTCCCAAAGATTCACCGATGACGTATAACTCGCACTCTAAATTAATATGGGATTAATTAGAAGAGAGAGAAAATTAATCTGGGATTAATTGCAGAGATTTTATCTGGGATAAAATATCAATTAAAGAGAGATAACGATTAATTTGGAATTAATCGAGAAATTAATATATTTGATATATTAAACGAAATTAGATTTCGACGCGGAATTAAAATTAGATTTTAATTCGGGCGAGCGAATTAATTTAGAATTAATTCGTTAGCGACGTGAATAGTGACTTCGCTAGGCGTAATCATTTAATTACGACGCGACGGAAAATTCGTTAATTTAGAATTAGCGAACCCGAGCCCGAGATTATTTGCGAGCGCATTCGTATTTCGAATTCGAGTGCGGCAAATCAAATCAAGCGTCAAATCGCTAGTCGTATCTAGCGTCACATCAAGCTTCAAATCATGTCACTTTGAGTGATGTGACAATTTGATTGAGTGATATGACATGATGTGAGTTAGTGGAGTGGTTGGAATGTTTGGTATATGAATTGATTTTTGAAATCAATTATTTTTTACACCATTTGACTTTTGTAAAATTATTTGGTAAATCATTTATATATTTTTGGAAAATATATAAAGGAAACATATACCATTTTTGCAAACAAAAAAACACATCTCTCTTTCTCCCTTTCTCTCCTAAACTCACGCCCAAGGGGCTGTTAAAAGCTTACTGGTTTTGACAAAACAGTGAGCTGTGTGGGAAGCTTGGAGTGTGATTTTGTGGCAAAATCACAAGTGCTAGCACACTTACGAGACATGCGAAGGTGATAGGGAAGCTCACCCATGAGCCGGGAACCATTGAACGAAGCTTGGAGCTTGACGAAGGACCAAAAACGAAGTCAAAACAGTGAACAAAATCTGCACTGCAGTTCGCCAAAACCAGTGAGCATTTTTGGAGTTTTGTTGCTTCCGCGTCGCATAACCGATCAATGTAAGTATTCCGCAACTTCTTTGATATGTATTTCACACTTTATCATGCTTGTTTGATGATCTTGGGACCTATAATAAACCAACAATGGCATCAAGGGCCTAGGTTCAATCATGAAACTTTTAGGGTTAAAATTTGTGTAAACTTGTTTTGAGCATGATTTGAATGAATTGAATGTTTGAGTATGCTTATAACATGTTTAATTAGTGATTGATTGGATCAATTTAATGAAATAATGATTGGATCAATTTTTCCCCAAAAATTCATGTGGCCGAATGTGTAATGTATTTTGGAATTCTTGGAATTTTTCATTTTGATTCATTGGATGAGTTGTAATGATGTTAGATGATGTTAATTTAAGATTGAATTGGATTTAATTTTGAATTGAACAAAATCCCCAAATGCTTATGGTGGCCGAATGTACATGCCCTAATTTAGTCTTGGATTTTTGATTTTGGACATTGGATGTGTTGGAAATCATTCGGGATATTAATTCGATGTCGATTGTGGAATTAATTGGATTGAATTCAAATCGGACAAAATTATCTCCCTTGGCCGAGACTTTAAGCATGGTTAATGGGTTTGATTTTTCATTTATGTGTTGGACATGTGATGATGATAATGAACATGATTAATTAAGCTAATTTAATGTTTTGGAAATATTGATTTGGGTGATTAATCATGTAATGCACTTTAGGTAATTAAATTGCGGAATTGGATTATGTAATTTAGTTATTTAGGCCTAAATTGGATTTGGGCTTATTATGTTGTAAATGGGCTTATTGGGCTTTGTTGTACAAAGTTGGATTTGGACAAATTGGATTGGATCCAATTGGGCCCAAAGCCACTTCCGTTAAGCCCAAATACAACTTATAAACCTTTAAAGTTTAATTGGGCCTAATGGGCCTAAATTGATTTCTGGGCTTATGGGGTTACTCCTTGATTGGGCTTTGGTTGCCGAAGCCCACGCCTTAAAGAAATTAATTAAAGCCCATTAGACTTGAATTGAATTGCCGTTGGACGTTAATCGGGCTTTGAGACCCGACACGATTAATTTGGAATTTAAGTCGTTAAAGGTTTATTAAATAAATTGTAATATTTAATTTGGAATTGAATAGTGAATTAGTATTAAATACATGTTAAATTGGATTTAATGATGTAGTTTAATTTAATTCAAGAATTCGTACTTTGAGTACTTATTCGCAAAACGAGTTTGACTCGACCAAAATCAAATCGTTGTTTGAACATTGGATGATCACTTAATTATCAGATTAATTAATTTGATTAGATTGATTGATAGCATGCTTATGTGTGAATACGTGGTTGTGATGAATGAATAATGTATATCGGATGGATATTAGTCGGGTGGGGCAATTTTGGAAATTGTTGTAATAAATTCGATTTATTAAATTGGACCTGCGTGTCCAGCCTTATCACCTCTATTCTCTTTGTATTCTCTTCTCACCTATTCCCCTCAATGTAAATGAGGTTTCTTTAGAAGTGTAGTGTAAGGGGTAGAAGTAATACAAGTGCTAGCTTGAGTGAGAAATGGAGAGATTTGATCTAGGATCAATGTGTTAAGTATCCATCCGCATATCATTATTATTTTATTTCATACTCGCTTTATTATGTATTTAGAATGCATGTTTAAGGGTGTATGATGATGAGACCTTAACAAAGATAATGAAATTGGTAGCCAATTTGCACGCGAAAAGCCCTCATCAAATATCATGCGTCTTTTCCTTCCATTGAGTGATTCTTACTCAAGATCAAAGATTGGCATGGGTTGTTGGCCAAAGTCAAGCCCTTGTCCGTCGAAGATGTGTTTGAATCACGAAGCTTTGTTCCATATTGGTGTCTTGTCCAAGTTGTGGTTTGTTGGCCAAAGTCAAGACCACTTCTTGTCCATCGACATTGATTACGAAGCTTCCATGGTCAATGGGTCCACGCTTGACTAGGATCACTAGGTTTGTTGTGCCAAAGCCAAGGCCTAGTTGATTCAGAGGAAAAAGGTTAGGTATATATTGGATATATAGGCATATATAAGATATATGTTTAGGACTTGGATGTCCACCTACTGGATCTAGGAGTTGGATTAGATCCAATTGATCTTAGAGATCTACCTAGTTAATTATCATACAATTTGTTGGCCAAAGTCAAGATTGTGTGATATTTAACGGGATCCTAGCCCACTAGGAAACACGGTTTCCCGAGTACTCGACAGAGGGTTAGAGGCTCGACAAAAATAGTGGGAGGCAAGAATTGAATTTGCAATATTCGTTCAATTACTCGCCATACGCGCTCATTCAAATATCACTCGTCATATAATTAAATGTTAGTTGGACTAATATTTAAATTGTTGTTTTAATAAACAGTTGGACTGTATTATAGTTGATTATATATATTGGATTATATTAATCAATATATTTGAATTAATTAATTTCAGTTTACAGTTGATTTTATAATTGGATTATAGTAATCAATGTAATTGAGGTTAATTAATTTGGATATATTTGATTATATAGTTGGACTATTATAATCATATAATATATATAGTACCACTAATCGTTGATTAAATAGTTGGACTATTGTAATCAAGATAAAATTGAAAAGTTGGATATTTAAAATATAATCTGGGATTAAAATATTTTAAATGATTTAATTTTCAAATTGGGAATAAATAATAGGTTACTTTATTTGATAAAATAACTTATTATACCTTAAGCCCAAAATTAAGCAATATAAGTAGAGCATAAAATCTTTGGAAGATTTATGTGATGATGACTTTAGTGCTTAATTTAATATACTTGTCATAAATCTAATTTTAGATTTAAGAAGTATTAAAATTGCAATTATAATTCTTGGAGAATTAATTGACTATTCTAGAGGAGATAAAGTCAAAATTTGCAATTGGGCATGTAGCACGAGGTGCACATTGTTTCGATATTCTAAAAACCCAAGGCTTGGCCTAAGGTTCCTGAAATATTGAAAAGGATAATTGACATATCCAAAGTGACTACCATTTGGATATGGCAGACACGAAGGAATTAAAGAAAGGGCAAGGCTCTTACTTTAAAAATGATTGTCAAAGTTATGTTCACTACTAGTATTGAAATTAGATTTTAAATACTTAGTGTGGTACATAAAATATATGTATTGATGTTCAAAATCTGCTTTGAGCAGGATACTGACTTCAAGCTGAGATTGCTCTGCGAATCGGAAACGGGACGGAAGTCGCTGTTTCGACCGTAGATACCTAAGTTTAGGAACTACCCTTCGGGTGTGTACTTAAATTAGGAACTGTTATAATGTAACTAGTTTGACTAGAGAATTATCTCTATATCAGTGTTTAATCCATTGTGGATAAACCTTTATATTCTAGAACACTAAGTGTTTCATTATATAAAGATGATACTGAGATAAACACATTAGATGTGAATAACAGAATTTATATTTTGAATATAATTAAAATCTCAAACATATAAAATGACAAATAAATAGCTCAAATTGATTTGATCAATAGAGACTTATTTGTGGCATTGTTGTCTGGGACACAATTAAACAAGACTCGTATATCCGCACTTTTGAAGAGTGGGTACTAGGACTGATTTGACTATTCAAATAAAGTCTACGAATCTAGTTTGTTAGGTAAAGTACCTAAAACACTGTTTACTTGGTAATAGTGTAAGTGCCACCGATCTGTTAGCCCTATTCATGGTGAAGTTAGTGGCCCATATCTAGCTAGGCTAGATGTGAACATGAATGTTTCGTGACCTTAACGGATGTGGCATCACGTTATGGTTATGTGTTTCTTTTGAAGAACACAGATCGGAAACTTTTAGAGTTTCGACACGAAGTAGATAAACAGATCGACTATAGTATTATGCCGTCACGGTAAGACCGTAATGAAAATACTGAAGCAGTAAGTTTCAAACATACATGAAAGAGTATAGTATTCTTTCAGATGAGGACTCCTCCCGAGACACGTCAGTTAGACGGTGTGTCTGAACGAAAACCGAATTTTGTTGGACATGATAAGGTTGATCACGAGTCGCTCTGAGCTATCATTTCCTTCAACAGGATATGTATTAACAGTGCAAAACTTATTTAGAATAAGGTTCCATATAAATCTGTTTGACAGATATCATATTGGATATGAACAGGAAAGAAACATGGTTTCTCATTCCTAATAATTTGGGTATGCCGGGCATAACGTTTGGATGATACCAAACTAAGGACCCAAATTGGATAAGTGCCAATATAGGTTATCCTAAGGGAAACCATAAGTATAGTACTTATAAATCTCGCATGAGAACAATATGATTGTTGCTCACCATGCGGTTTTCCAAAGAGGAATACCGATATGCAGTGGTCAGTGGGAGGATAGTGATACTCGATGAAAATCGGAGTAATACTATTCAAGGCACGAAGTCCATAATGGAACACAAATAGTTCATCAAGGATGAAACTAAACCATTAATCTTCAAATACACAAGAACCGCGTAGATCGGAGAGAATCAGAAAACAACCTAGGGTATGGGTTTCTGATGTAACCCCTTAAAGATGTAAATCTTATGGAGGTATACCAACCGACTACGTACGAGGAAGTGATACAAGGTATCGTCTCCCTTTTATGGCAAAGTGCCATAAGTCCGAAATGGATTCCATGTATAACAACTATGTTTGGATACTAGTTGTTGTACCGCAAGGCATTGTGCCTATTGGTACTGTAAACGTCTTCAAGAAGACATACATGGATGGCAACATACCAACGTACAAAGCTAGGCTTGTGCCGGAAAGGTATCGTTATCAACGTTATGTTAATAACGGTTCAACCTTTTACCTGTTGCCATAGTAAATCCATTTTGATGATGCTTATTGATACTGCATATTTCATTTATGAAATGTGTCAGTTAAAGATCAAAATCGCCTTCCTGAAAAGGAAACCTTTTGGAGGATGCTTACAACATCCTGACGATTTTGTATAACCGACAAACAAGGTTTGCGGGTTATTCGATCCATGTTTGGATTGAAGCAAGCATAAGGTTCTTGGAACTGACGTTTTGAAATAATCATAATGGTTTATGATTTGACTCAAAACGAAATAATTCTTGTGTATATAAGGAGGTTAGTGGGAGCGCACTGACAGTGAAATTCCCATAAAGCAATTGGTGGAAGCTTGGCTTTCATAGATATTCTCCGTAGAATTCTGGGGAGTAACAACCTTTATTCAAGGAATAAAGATCTACTGGGATAGATTTGGAGTTGTTAACACTCTCTGGGAAATTGTACATTTAAAATGTACTTGATATGGTGTCTCATACGCTTTGAGCATATGGAGTCACAATCAGGACAATCCAAGTGATAGTCACTGGATTGAAGTTAAGGACATCTATTATTATCTTAGAGAACTAAAGATGTTGTCTAAAACTAAGGAGAAGGAGAACTTGAAGTGACTGGGATCACTGCTGCAAGTTTGAAAAACGGGACAGTGAGCTGGAAATCTTCCGAGCAAGATACTGTTGCCGAATAAACAACAAATGCGGATTATTGCTGCGGCTGAGGCAGCAATAGAAGCCATTTGGGTCGATAATAAATCTAATTAGATTAGATATAGTTCTGTTAGCAGCTGAGCTAGGCGTCAGCGCAAGGCTAAGGAATTAAAGGTCTCATCGACGATCCAGATATATACTTCTATATTCATCTGATTCGTTCGGATCATACATCGTGGCGATGTGATGATCGTATAAATCGCGTCAGACGATAATCATGGAAATCCGCTGACGAACCGTACATAGTTCGGGTGTACGACACTTGAGTGACTGGCTATGTGCCAAGTGGGAGATTGTTGGATAATATGACCCATAGCGTCACTATTTGTACAGATCATAGTGATGTTGTACAAATTAACTATGTGACAAGGAAATTGCACTCTCATCATTTGTGATTAGATCACCTTAGATATATAAATGAAGAGAGGTCCATATGATTAGTTCCTGGATTGAGATGATATAAGAC
Organism: Zanthoxylum bungeanum; assembly: GCA_019454045.1. Lineage (NCBI taxonomy): Eukaryota > Viridiplantae > Streptophyta > Magnoliopsida > Sapindales > Rutaceae > Zanthoxylum > Zanthoxylum bungeanum. Next base: position 115,161 of record SKCR01045083.1, read on the forward strand.
ATATCAGTCCACGAAGGATTAATCATTAAATATCCCTAGTCGTAGTATTATCGAGACTGGACATCGATAATGCGGAATAGGCTAGTATTGCACTTGTGCGCGTTGTGAGGGCACAACATCATAGTTCTCATATACTTGGTATTGGATACTCATGCAAGTGCGATAGGAGGTTGTGTTTCACCGATGGTACGGGAAATAGCTTCGCTCTGGATAGACCCCTCGGAATCCCATTGGTATTATGACTATGTGTCTATGGGAATCCGACATCAGGTAGGTGTATTTGGTCTTAACCTGAGACTTGCACCGCTAATGCTTACGACAATCAATATACTTTAGTTGAGGTCGTCTAGGACTCTAACCGGTTCTGTGTACGCCGAAGCTGAGTATATTGAGAATCGTAGAGTATTGGGTGTGATGTCAAGACGGAAGTATCACTCCAGTCATAGTGGAGATGATGTCACGCAGGATACGGTATTAGTACTCTGAGGTGCTGCAGCCATCAGGATATTATGACAAGGTCATGTATATCCGATTATAGAGACTAGTTACCAGACATCTGACATGTGCTTCGTACGGGGCAGACACTTATCCAGCCCCAGGCCTAGCACGTGACTATCCGATACTGGCCGATATGCACGATACTTGGTATACTACGCCTGATATAGATCCTTATATATTCCTGTAAGAATATTTCCGGAGAATTGGGTAGGCATGGCGTTTTGCTAGAAGCTAACCTTGTCTTGTAAATCGGTAAAACGTAGTACTTGGTACTTACGTGTTCGGATAGTCCGACGACCGTATTTACTGCCCATATCCGGGGATCTCATGGGTCGCTTCCCAAAGATTCACCGATGACGTATAACTCGCACTCTAAATTAATCTGGGATTAATTAGAAGAGAGAGAAAATTAATCTGGGATTAATTGCAGAGATATTTTATCTGGGATAAAATATCAATTGAAAAGAGATAACGATTAATTTGGAATTAATCGAGAAATTAATATATTTGATATATTAAACGAAATTAGATTTCGACGCGAATTAAAATTAGATTTTAATTCGGGCGAGGAATTAATTTAGAATTAATTCGTTAGCGACGTGAATAGTGACTTCGCTAGGCGTAATCATTTAATTACGACGCGACGAAAAATTCGTTAATTTAGAATTAGCGAACCCGAGCCCGAGATTATTTGTGAGCGCATTCGTATTTCGAATTCGAGTGCGGCAAATCAATCAAGCGTCAAATCGCTAGTCGCATCTAGCGTCACATCAAGCGTCAAATCATGTCACTTTGAGTGATGTGACAATTTGATTGAGTGATATGACATGATGTGAGTTAGTGGAGTGGTTGGAATGTTTGGTATATGAATTGATTTTTGAAATCAATTATTTTTTACACCATTTGACTTTTGTAAAATTATTTTGTAAATCATTTATATATTTTTGGAAAATATATAAAGGAAACATATACCATTTTTTCAAACAAAAAAACATCTCTCTTCTCCCTTTCTCTCCTAAACTCACGCCCAAGGGGCTGTTAAAAGCTTACTGGTTTTGACAAAACAGTGAGCTGTGTAGGAAGCTTGGTGTGTGATTTTGTGGCAAAATCACAAGTGCTAGCACACTTACGAGACATGCGAAGGTGATAGGGAAGCTCACCCATGAGCCGGGAACCATTCGACGAAGCTTGGAGCTTGACGAAGGACCAAAAACGAAGTCAAAACAGTGAGCAAAAATCTGCACTGCAGTTCGCCAAAACCAGTGAGCGTTTTTGGAGTTTTGTTGCTTCCGCGTCGCATAACCGATCAATGTAAGTATTCCGCAACTTCTTTGATATGTATTTCACACTTTATCATGCTTGTTTGATGATCTTGGGACCTAGAATAAACCAACAACCACAACTTGGACACGACACCGATATGAAAAATCCTCGTGATTAAAACACATCTTTGACGGACAAGGGCTTGACTTTGGCCAAAACCCCTGCCAATCTCGGATCTTGAGTAAGAATCACTCATGGAAGGAAATAAACGCTGATATTTAACGAGGGTTTTTCGCGTGCAAATTGGCTACCATTTAATTATCTTGTTAAGGTCCATCATCACACCCTTAAACATGCATTCTAATACTAATAAAGAGTATGAAAATAAATAATATATGGCGGATGGATACTTTACATTGATCCTAGATCAAATCTCTCACTTTCTCACTCAAGCTAGCACTTGTATTACTTCTACCTGTTACACTACACTTCTAAAGAAACCTCATTTACATGGAGGGAATGGGGAGAAGAGAATACAAAGAATGAAGGTGATAAGGCTGGACACGCAGGTCCAATTTAATACCGAATTTTTAACCCATTTCTAAAATTGCCCCACCCGACTAATATCCATCCGATATACATTATTCATTCATCAACCACGTATTCACACAAAAGCATGCTATCAATCAATCAATCAAATTAATTAATCTGATAATTAAGTGATCATCCAATGTTCAAACAACGATTTGATTTTGTTCGAGTCAAACTCGTTTTTGCGAATAAGTACTTAAAGTATGAATTCATGAATTAAATTAACTACATCATTAAATCTAATTTAACATGTATTTAATACTAATTCACTATTCAATTCCAATTAAATATTACACTTTTATTTAATAACCTTTCGATTTAAATTCCAAATTTAATCGTAACGCGTCTCAAAGACCGATTAACGTCCAACGTCAATTCAATTAAGGTCCAATGGGCTTTTAATGATTTCTTAAGGCGTGGACTTTTGGTCAACTCGGGTCAAACCGATAACCAAAGTCCAATCCGGGATTCCCCCATAAGCCCATAAATCAATCTTGGCCCATTAGGCCCAATTAAACTTTAAAGGTTCATTAAGTCGCATTTGGGCTTTTGGTTGTGTTTTGGGCCCAATTGGATCCAATCCATTTGGCCTAAATCCAACTTGATACAATCAAGCCCAATAAGCCCAATTACAACATAAAGTCCAATTTCCAAAATTAGGCCCAATTAATTAAATATACAAAATCCAATTTCATAGTCAATTAAACTAAAGTGTATTACATGATTAATCAACTAAATCAATATTCTAAAACACCATATTAGTCCAATTAATCATGCTCATTATCATTATCATATGTCCAACACATAAATGAAAAAATCAAACCCATTACATGCTTTAATGCTCTCGGCCAAAGGATGGATTTTTTGTGTCCGATTTGTTTTCAATCCAATCGAACCCACAATCGACATTAATCAAAATCCTAAATGATTTCATACACATCCAATGTCATAAAATCAAAAAAACCAAGACATTAGGGCATAGTTACATTCGGCCAACACAAGCAATTTGGGATTTTATGTTCAATTCAAGATTCAATCTAATTGACTTCAAATTAACATCATCCACATCATTACAATACAACCCATCCAATGAATCAAAATGAAAAAATTCCAAATTTCCAAACATGCTTGAAGATTCGGCCAACATGAATAAATTGGGGAAAATTATTCCAAATTAATTTTCTTGAAATGATCCATCCAACTTCAATTAAAGATCATTTAAACATGCTTGAACCAATAGCTCTTGATGCCATTGTTGGTTATTATCTAGGTCCCAAGATCAAACAAGACATGAAATCAATGTGTGAACACACCAACGGAGATAGCGGAATACTCACATCGATCGGTTGAGTCGATTTGGAGACGAATCAAGGCCAAATAGCCAATGCCAAGGACGCCAAACTGCTGCAGTTCACTGTCTCCATTTTCAAAATTTTGAGATGACAAACGGAGCTCCAAGCCTCGTCTAACGGATCCCGGCTCATGGGCGAACCTCCCTACCACACCTTCGCAAGACTCGTAAGTGTGCTAGCACTTGGATTTCCACCAAGAAAATCCATTCTTGCTTCCCTATATGTCACGCCATTTCTGGTTCAAAACCAGTGAAGAAAAATGGCTGTTTGGCGTGAGGAGAAGAGAGAAAATTGAGAGAGAAGAAGTGGTGTTGTGTGTTGGTGAAAAGCTTTTCCAAAAAGCTTTATATATTTTTTCATAAAATATATATTAAAACATTTACCAAATGATTATTAAAAATCAAAAGTAAATATTTTCCCTCCAAACACTATTTCAACAACTCACATCACTATACAAATGTCACTTTAATAAAGTGATTTGATGTGTGTCTTTCACTCAATCCATCAATCAATCAATCAATCAATCAATCACTCAAAGTGACTTTTGATTTGACGCTTGATAGGCCGATTGATTTGACGCTTGATGTGACTTGTGTCGCCGCACTTGAATTCGAAATACGAATGCGCTCGCAATCACACTCGGGCTCGGGTTCGTTAATTCCAAATTAACGATTTTTCTGTCGCGTCGTAATTAAGTGATTACGCCTAGCGAATTCACTATTCACGTCGCTAACGAATTAATTCTAAATTAATTCATTCGCCCGAATTAAAATCTAATTTTAATTCCGCGTCGAAATCTAATTTCATTTAATATATCGAATATATTAATTTACCGATTAATTCCAAATTAATCATTATCTCTCTCTAGGCGATATTTTATCCTAGATAAAATATCTCCGTAATTAATCCTAGATTAATTTTCTCTTTCTTCTCTTCTATATAATACCAGATTATTTAAGAGTGCGAGTTGTGCGTCATCGGTGGATTATCGGGAAGCGACCCATGAGATCCCCGGATACGGTGGCAGTAAATACGGTCGTCGGTGTATCCGAATCACGTACGTACCAAGTACTACGTTCTACCGATTTACGAGATAAGGTCGACTCCTAGCAAAGCACGATGTCTACCAAATTCTCCGGTCATATTCATCTAAGAATATTAAGATCTGTATCAAGCGTAGTATACCATTGTATTGTGCATATCGGCCCAGTATCGGATAGTCATGTGCTAGGGCTGGGGCTGGATAAGTGTCTGCCCCGTCCGAAACACATATCGGATGTCTGGTAACATAGTCTCTATAATCAGATATTCATGACCTGGTCACAATATCCCGATTGGATGCGCATCACTCAAGAGCACTAGTACCGTATCCAGCGTGACATCATCTCCACTATGACTGAAGTGATACTTCCATCTTGACATCACACCCAATACACTACGACTCTCTGATAAACCCAGAAGTGGTGTACGCAGAACCGGTTAAAGCCCTGTACCACCAAGACCAAAGTCTATCGATTATCGTAAGTATTAGCGATGTAAGTCTCAGGTTAAGACTATACACACCTACCTTGATTTCGGCCTCCCATAGACACATAGTCATAATACCAATGGGATTCTGAGGGGTCTATCCAGAGCGAAGCTGTTTCCCGTACCATCGGTGAAACACGACCTCCTATCGCACTTGCATAAGTATCCGATACTTATATATGAGAACTATGCCGTTGTGCCCTCACAACGCACACAAGTGCAATACTAGCCTATTCCGCATTATCGATGTCCAGTCCTCGATAATACTCCGGCTAGGGATATTTAATGATTAAACCTTCGGGGACTGATACTGTCTCATATCTTTCTCAATCCAGGAACTAATCATAGGGACCTCTCTTCATTTATATATCTATGGTGATCTAATCACAAATGATGAGAGTGCAATTTCCTTGTCACATAGTTAATTTGCTACAACAACACAATGATCTGTGCAAATAGTGACACTATGGGTCATTTTTGAAGGGGTTATTTAGGGGGTGAATCCGGTAACGCGCGGAAGCGGTGTGAAAATCCGATTTTCAGATTTCAAAACTTTTTCTCGGATAAATTCAATAAACATATTTATTTAATATTCCAACAATCAATTATGAAAATAAATTCAATAAAACATTTTAAGTGAATTTACTGAAATACCCTGCTTTGTATTTTTGTCCGTTTTAGTCCGAAATTGATCCAATCAATTTTGAATGATTCTAAATCATTTCTAAGATGAACTTATGATGTTCAAAACATCAAAACACCAAAGCAACCAAAATCCCCATTTTCCTTATCTTGGCCGAATGCACCATTTGGTGCCCAAGTTGACCATTTGGTCATTTCATGCTTCAAAACTCATCCAAATGAAATCAAATCAACATGAAACTTTGCATGCATCATATACACACCCAAATGCTCAACATATATGAAAACCCCCAAATTTGGGATTAGTTAAAAACCCTAATTTTCAATTTCCTCAAATTGGACAAATTAGACCAAATACATTAAATCAATTACTTCAATCATCATTCTTCCATCCAATCCAAGTCTCACACAATGAAACAACTCAAGATCAAATCTAGGTCATTAAGAGTGGGTCAATAACTCTAGATTAGCAACAGGTTTCATAAACCTTAAAGAATACATCTAACTACAATAGTTACATCCTTTCTTCATCATACTGCTTTACAACTTCACCAAACTTTCCATCAAAAAAAACACAAAGAAAAAAGAAAGAAATAACCTAAGGATATCATATATGGAAGCCTAGATCCTAAGGAACATTTTCCTTACTAATAGTAAGTTGGAGAAAACTTACTAAAATCAAGCTTTCCTTGGTTTTTCTTTTCTTTCTCAAGCTTCTTCAAGGTTTCTTCAATGGTGTTTTCTTTTTGTGAAATGTGTATTAGGTTAAGTGAAATGAAAAGCAAATGAAAACAATTTATACTTGTCAAATTAAAGCCTTGGCCGAAAATGCACAAACCAAATACAACAAATATAAATTTCAATTTCATTTAACTTTATCACTTATCACTTGCATAAATATCTAATAACACTTTAATGACATTTATTTAAAGTCAACAAAGGCAACTTCATCATTTAATCAAAATATCCTAATGTAAAAAATTTATATTTTAATAAATTAAATCATTTAAACAATTAAATAATTAATTAATTAATCAAATACAAATATATTAAATATATGTATAATATTTACATTAAATATTAAAAACATATATTCATTAGGATAAAAGTCAAACAACTCATTTTGACTATTATTAATGTGTATTTAAATTAATCAAGTATTAAATGTAAATACACAATAATTACGTAATGACTATCGGGTCCCTTTTTCATGTATCTTGCGTTTAACCATTAAACGACTTTGTAAATAATCAATATTATTTATTTATGTTGCTCTAGTGCTCAACGAGTATGTTTCATTATTGAGACTCTCTAGGTTCAGGTATATCCGTCACAAAATCTAATTTCGTGTCCATAATCTATCCACCCGTAGATTATGACGATCACGGATAATCTCGCTGAACCATACAGGTCGAGGTCATCGTAAATGTATAATTCCTCCATCACAGGTATCCGGATAAATCCCAGAGAGATATAGATGGAAACGTCAAATCTCTT